>SKCR01013037.1:0-34613 GCA_019454045.1 Zanthoxylum bungeanum
GTAATAAAAACTTTATCAAATAATACAAGTTCTCGAATTTATGACTAATTTTTTTTATGATTAGTGGAAAAATGAAAATTCCAAGAGGACGACAGTGGTCTGGAGTAACCATTGAAATCCCTGCCCTTTTAGGCTCTTATCGCATTGGTGTCAAAATTTCCTTAGTCACTTTCTAAATAGGAAATCTTAGGCATTCATTAGTAGTGTTACACTTTAATTCTCAACAAATAAAATTATATTAATAATATCAACTTTATCACTCAAATATTTATGTTAATGTATGATAATTGAACATACAAATATTAATTTAAATCTATAATTTATTATATGATTTTCCTAAATTAATATTTAATAACATAAGACATGAATTCATATGGTCACATTCAACTTTACCACATATTAAATCTAATGCATGTGATAATTAAATTTTTATGTGATTAACTTATGTCTATATTACCAAGTTTCACAATTAATATTTATGTACAATATATGACAATTAACAAGTTAATTGACTAGATACTATTTTTTTGGAAACATTAGAAATCCTGCAGTCAAATCTTCTGACCCGAGCTTTAGTGGAGCAAGTAAAACCACATGCTGCCCCAGGCTCTAACAAACCATTTGCCACCAAGTCACATCCTTTGGGGGCAATTGACTAGATACTTGATAAATCTAAATATGTGAATTTATCATGCAAACTAAATTATGAATGTTAGTTTTCCAAAATTAATTTAAGTCTGAACTATCTTTTATGTTATGTTTGTTCAGCCGTTCGAAAGAATCCTTTCAGATAATTCATATTCGTGTAGCCTCGCGTTCGAGTGGTATTCGTCACGTCATTCGAATAAAAATACGGATCAGTGCACATTTTTCACGCATTTAACAAGCGTTCAAACGCCCTTGCGTAATTTACTTATGATGAATACGTTTTTAAATATTTTTCATTGCATAAATGCATGAATCATGCATAAATCGGAATGAACAATACAAATGTGATAATAAGTACTTCAGATTGTTGGTGGTATATCTTGTAATTCACTTAAACATGCATAATTTATAAACAAAATAATGAAACACCAATGAACATATATGTAGAAACATAAATTAGAATTGAATTTAGACAAACCTACAAATCTGATTTTTGTATAAAAGAAATAATATTATACATCAAGCCGAGTTTGTCTCTTTCCTTAAGAACTTATTAGTCTCACCTTAGTGCGCTTACGGATCTTTGGCTAACGTTTTCCCAAGATTCTTGGTGACTTCTTGATAAAAAGGCACTCCTTTTGATCAAGAACATGAATTAGGAACAATAATGAAACTCTCTCTTTTATATAGACATCTTAGATTTTCCTAATGATAACTAAAAGACTCAATTATTTATTGAATCAAAATGAAGACACAAAAGACCTTTTTTTTATAAACATAGATGGTTGCCTTTGTAAATACATCTTTATGTTAAAGTATGCAATCCTTGAAGGGTTATAACCCTTCAATAAACCATTTGAAGTCAAAGATTATATTCTTTCACTCTAATAGACATATCTCTTTAATTTGTGTCTTTCCCAAATGACACATGCTAATTGTTAGGGTTGGTGCTCGGAGCGCCAATCCGGATCGTATTTATGTCCGGTTCATGAATACGAGCAATACATTTTTCCATAATATTACTTATTTATGGTAGCACCTCTTATCTTTTATTATATATATTCGATCTAATTCATTACATTGAAATTAAATCGTGTTTAGTGATATATACATAGTAGACAAAGACCCGATAATATATAATATAGTGTGCAATTACAACGTAGCTTGTAATTGATATTGGGAAGCGTCACTACTAGAAATATATTATCAAATTAAGTTCCTGGTCAAGATTTACTAACACGGGTCGGTTAATAAATTCCGCTGAGACCAGTAACACATGTCGTATATCGGACTTGGTCCGATGGTTTATCCCAATGAACCATGAGTCTCGGGAGACTCGTATAGACGTGTAGGTGTTTATTTGATAAATACTGAATGACTCACCGAAGATTACCTAATAGATGGTACACCAACGTCAATAGAAATCTTCTTGGGTTGAGTAGCATAGTGATTCATTGACTTGAGATACCACTATGGATATATGAGTTATCCTCCACACTTAGATGGGAGTCACGTCACCGATCTATTTAGATCAGACCTACGCTTGTTCGTTGGGTGTGGAATCATGCTCATGATATCCTATCTGTATCAAGATATGATCTGTTAGTCCTGTGTACAGTGTTAGTGTTCCTAGAACATGCCAAGATCGTCTAAGAGTGATTTATGTGTGAATAAATCAAAGGGAGTTGCGGAATACTCACATTGATCGGATGAGTTTCAAAACTTTTTCCATGGATGATGAAGCTTCCAAGCCTTGAGTGTTTCCAACACTTGGGTGAGTTTCCCTATCACCTTGATTCACTCTTTTTAAGTGCTAGCTTGAACAAAACGAAACAAAACCGCCCTCCAAGAGAATCGAGATTCGGCGTAGGAGAGAAGAGTCCATTCGGCTTTGGTGAGACAAGGCCATTCGGCCAAGACAAGGCCAATTCAGCCAAGAGAAACAAGGCCAATTCGGCCAAGGAGAATGGAGAGAGAGAGAGAACATATTTGATATTTTGGTTTTTTAAAAACCTATCACCAAAATCAACTACAAATGGTGTATATCTTTTTCAAAAAGATAAAGCAAAGTGTGTTGTGTAAGTTACCATAATTACACTCAACCACTTAAATCAACAAAAGTGACAAGATGTCTATCACAAAAGTGACTAGTGATGTAAGTTGGTGGGACCCACTTTAAATTCAAAATTCAAGCGGCTTCCTCAATACACTTCGGGCTCGGGTTCGTTTGATCCGATTAAATGAATTAATTAAATAAATCTGATTTAATTAAATAGTCGCTTACGAATTAATTCCAAATTAATTCGTTCGCTAGAGTTAAAATCCAATTTAATTCCGCGTTGAAATCCGATTTCATTTAATATATCCAATATATTATTTTAGCCCAATTAAATAAATTAAATAGAAAAATCCAATTTAACTATTAAATTTATTTTACTGATTAATTCCAAATTAATCGCATTCTCTCCTCTCGATGAATTTAATCCCGGATAAATTCTCGACGCAATTAATCCCAAATTAATTCTTTCTCTTTTAATTAATCCCAGATTAATTTATTACCGTAATTAATCCCAGATTAATTTTCTCTCTCTTAATCAATCCTAGATTAATTTTCTGTTCGAGTCAAATCTCAACGGTGAATCTTCGGGAAGCGACCCAAGAGATCTCTGGATATGTTGGCAGTAAATACGATTATCGGACTATCCGAATATGTGTGTACCCAGTACCACGTTCTTACCGATTTACAAGACATGGTTGGCTTCTAGCAAAGCACCGTGCCTACCCAATTCTCCAGAAATATTCTTTAAAGGAATATGTAATCTTTGTCAGGCGTAGCATACGTAGTATTACGTATTAAGATCCAGTATCGGATTGTCACATGCTAGGCCTGGGGCTGGAATTGTGTCTGCCTCGTACGAAGCATATATCGGATCTCTGGTAATTAGTCTCTATAATTAGATAATCATGACTTTGTCATATTATCCCGATAGTTGCAGCATACAAGAGTACTAGTTCTGTATCCTGTGTGAACATCATCTCCATATGACTGAAGTGATACTTCCATCTTGACATCACATCCAATACACTACGATTCTCAGTATACCCAGAAGAGGCGTACACATAACTTATTAAAACCTCGGACGACCAAAACCAAAGTATACTGATTGTCGCAAGTATTAGCGATGCAAGTCTCAGGTTAAGACCAAATACACCTACCCTGATTCGGATTCCCATAGACATATAGCCATACTACCAATGGGATTCCGATGGGTCTATCCAGAGCGAAGCTGTTTCCGTACCATCGGTAAACAGAACCTCTTATTACACTTGCATGAGTATCCAATACCCAAATATACGAGAACTATGTTGTTACGCTTCCATAACGCGCACAAGTGTAATATTAGTCTATTCCGCATTATCGATGTCCAGTCTCGATAATACTACGACTAGGGATATTTAATGATTAAACCTTAGTGGATTAATATTTTCCCATATCTTATTAATCCAGCACTGATCATATGGACTTTTATCATTTATTTATCCAGGTAATCCAATTACAAATGATAAAAGAGCAATTTCCTTTGTCACATAGTCATTTTGTACAACAACACTATAGGTCATAATTGTCCAACAATCTCCCACTTGGCCTATAGACAATCACTCAAGTGTCATACACCTGAACTATGTACGGGTCGCTCAAAATTCTACTGAGAAATAGCTTTCGTCAGAAGATTTTCAAGGTTATCATCTGATACAATTTATTCGATCATCACATCGCCATGATGTATGATCGAATGAATCATATGAATTAGTCGAAGTACATGTTGGAGTTTCTAGAGGTCCCAAGATCAAAACTCAAGCATGAATCATAAGCGAATACAACGATTTAAGTGCGGAATACTTACATCGAGCGGTTGAGAGACGATTTGGCAACAAAAACGAACTGAAATTTTGCTCACTGCCCACTGCTCATGTGCGCCCACTGCAGCAGTTTGTGCTTCTGTTTTGCTCCATTTTGATCAAGAAAAACGAGCTCCAAGCTTCATCAAAACGTTCCTTGCTCATGGGTATACTTCCTTTATCACCTTGGCATGATCCCGGAGTGTGCTAGCACTCTTGTTTTGCCACAAAACACACTTGCTTCCCTCCATTTCCTTTTGTTCTATTCGGCAGTTCACTGCCCCTTGAAAACCAGAAATGGCGTGAGAGAATAGAGGAGAAGAAGAGGAGAGAGTTTGCCTTTTCAATTTACTTGTTCTTATGTTTCAAAAAAACATAAGTCAAGAAAAAGAAAAGCAATAATGATGTATCTAATACCAAAATGAATTTTTTAAGATAAAAAACTCTTCAAAAAACGTGAAAAGTTTTCCCTCCAAAAGAAAATTCATCATATGCCATCATTACCTCACATTGAGAATAGAGACAATGTATCATCCCTCAAATGTGTCTAGATACATCCATCATCTATTCGTGTCAAGTAATGAGATATCGCGATGTGATTTGCGGATCCTACTCGTTTCAAAATACGAATGTGTCCGCAAACACTTTCAGGCCCAAATTCGCTAATTCCGAATTAACTAATTTCCGTCGCGACGAGAATTAAATAATTACGCCTAGCGGAATTATTATTCACGTCGCTAACGAATTAATTCTAAATTAATTCGCTCGCCCGAATTAAAATCTAATTTTAATTCCGCGTCGAAATCTAATTTCGTTTAATATATCAAATATATTAATTCCTCGATTAATTCCAAATCAATGTTTCTCTCTCTTCAATTGATATTTTATCCTAGATAAAGTGTCTCCGAAATTAATCCCAGATTAATTCTCTCTCTCATCATATTAATCCCAGATTAATATAAGTGCGAGTCATACGTCATCGGTGAATCTTTGGGAAGCGACCCATGAGATCCCCGGATATGTTGGCAGTAAATACGGTCGTCGGAGTATCCGAATCACGTACGTACCAAGTACTACGTTCTACCGATTTACGAGACAAGGTTGGCTTCTAGCAAAGCACCAAGTCTACCTAATTCTCCGGACATATTCTTATAAGAATATAAAGATCTGTATCAAGCGTAGTATACGATTGTATTGTGCATATCGGCCCAGTATCGGATAGTCACGTGCTAGGCCTGGGGCTGGATAAGTGTCTGCCCCGTACGAAGCACATGTCGGATGTCTGGTAACTAGTCTCTATAATCGGATATACATGACCTTGTCATAATATCCCGATGGCCGCGCAGAACTTAAGAGCACTAATACCGTATCCTGCGTGACATTATCTCCAATATGACTGAAGTGATACTTCCGTCTTGACATCACACCCAATACTCTACGACTCTCTGATAAACCAGAAGTGGTGTACTCAGAACCCGTTTAAAGTCCCCTACCACCAAGACCAAAGTCTATCGATTATCGTAAGTATTAGCGATGTAAGTCTCAGGTTAAGACCATAACACCTACCTTGATTTCGGCCTCCCATAGACACATAGTCATAATACCAATGGGATTCCGAGGGGTCTATCCAGAGCGAAGCTGTTTCCCGTACCGTCGGTGAAACACGACCTCCTATCGCACTTGCATAAGTATCCAATACTTATATATATGAGAACTATGCCGTTGTGCCCTCACAAACGCGCACAAGTGCAATACTAGCCTATTCCGCATTATCGATGTCCAGTCTCGATAATACTACGGCTAGGGATATTTAATGATTAAACCTTCGGGGACTGATACTGTCTCATATCATTCTCAGTCCAGGTACTAATCATAGGGACCTCTCTTCATTTATATATCTATGGTGATCTAATCACAAATGATGAGAGTGCAATTTCTTTGTCACATAGTTAATTTGCTACAACAACACAATGATCTGTGCAAATAGTGACGCTATGGGTCATAATGTCCAACAGTACATACTTGGATCAATGATGAAACATCATGGCGATATATCATCATGATGTTTTCATGGTGTTATATCGCATCACTATTATTGCACTTGTCATGGTGTTGTTGTACAAATTAACTATGTGACAAAGGAAATTGCTCTTCTATCATTTGTAATTAGATTACAAAGATATATAAATGATAGAAGGTCCATATGATTATTTTCGGATTGATAAGATATGAGACAGTATCAATCCACGAAGGTTTAATCATTAAATATCCCTAGTCGTAGTATTATCGAGACTGGACATCGATAATGCGGAATAGACTAGTATTGCACTTGTGCGTGTTATGGGAGCATAACGGCATAGTTATCATATATTTCGATATTGGATACTCATGCAAGTGTAATAGAAGGTTGTGTTTACCGATGGTACGGAAACAGCTTCGCTCTGGATAGACCCCTCGGAATTCCATTGGTAGTATGACTATATGTATATGGAAGTCTGAATCAGGGTAGGTGTATTTGGTCTTAACCTGAGACTTGCACCGCTAATACTTGCGACAATCAATATACTTTGGTTTAGGTCGTCCAGGGCTTTAACAGGTTCTGTGTACGCCTCTTCTGGGTATATTGAGAATCGTAGTGTATTGGGTGTGAGGTCGAGATGGAAGTATCACTCCAGTCATAGTGGAGATGATGATCACGTAGGATACGGAACTGGTTCTCTTATGTACTGCAGTCATCGAGATAAAATGACTAGGTCATGTTTATCCGATTATAGATACTAGTTACCAGAGATCCGATATGTGCTTCGTACGGGGCAGACACATTTCCAGCCCCAGGCCTTGCACGTGACATCTGATACTGGATCGAAATACGCAATACTACGTATACTACGCCTGATATAGATCACATATTCCAGTAAGAATATTTCTGGAGAATTGGGTAGGCACGGTGCTTTGCTAGAAGCCAACCATGTCTTGTAAATCGGTAAAAATGTAGTACTAGGTACATACATGTTCGGATAGTCCGACGACCGGATTTACTGCCAACATATCTGGGGATCTCATGGGTCACTTCCCAAAGATTCGCTGATGACGTATGACTCTCATTTTATTAATCTGGGATTAATTAGATAAGAGAGAAAATTAATCTGGGATTAATTACAGAGACATTTTATATGGGATAAAATATTATTTAAAAAGAGAGAACGATTAATTTGGAATTAATCGATAAAATAATATATTTGATATATTAAACGAAATTGGATTTCGACGCGGAATTAAAATTAGATTTTAATTCAGACGAACGAGTTAATTTAGAATTAATTCGTAAGCGACGTGAATAGTGATTTTGCTAGGCATAACTATTTAATTACGTCGCAAAGGAATATTCGTTAATTTGGAATTAGCGAACCCGAGCCCGTGAGTGTTTGCGGGCACACTCGCATTGGGAATTTAAGTGCCACCCACAAGTCACATCAAGCGTCAAATCACTAGTCAATCAAGTGATGGAAGTCACATCACTTTGAGTGAAGTGATGTCTAGTCACTTTTGATGTGAATAGTGATAGAGGTGGTTGGATGGCTTTAATCCCATTTACCAAATTTTGAATTTGGTATATCTTAATTGGTTTTGGAAAATCAAACCACCTAACACATCTCACTCTCTCCTTCCTCTCTTCTCTTCTCATGCCCAATGGGCATTTCTTCTTCATTTTCACTGCAAAATGCCGTGAGATGTAGGAGATGCATAGGGAATTTTGTGCCAAAATTTCCAAGGTGCTAGCACACTTCCGGAGTCTTCCGAAGGTGATAGGGAAACCGACTTGTGAGCTTGGAATCACCATTCGAAAGCTTGGAGCATCCATGGAGGTGATGACCGAAATTTTGGAGGATAAAATAAGCCCACTGCCGAGATCTTCTAGGAGGAGCACAAAGATTTTGTTCGTCGCATCACACAACCGATAAATGTGAGTATGATTCCGCCATATTTCATTGTAGTATTCACACATGTTTGATGCTTGATTTGATCCTTGGGACTTAATAGAAACCCAACAATGGTATCTAGAGCCATTTTGAGCATGAAACTTTATTAGGGTAAAATTTGGGTAAATTGAATTTGAGCATGTTTGAGTGAAATTAATTGTTTGAGCATGCTTATAAATGAATGACTTGGAGTTATTTGTGATCAATTTTATGAAAATTGGATTGGATCATTTTTCCCTAAAATGTGAGGCTTGGCCGAGACATATATATGCCCTAAAGTCATGGTATTTTGTGTTTTTGATCATTGGATGAGTTGGAAAATATTGGGTAATGTTGATTGTGGATTTAATTGGATTGAAACCGAATCGGACATGAAAGTCCCCAAAATGCCGAGACAAGATTAGCATGGAAAATGATTTATTTTTTATTAAAATGTGTTGGACATGTTTTGATGATAATGAGCATAATTAATTGAACAAATTTGTGTTTTGGAAATGTTAATTTGGGTAATTAATTATGGCATATACTTTAGGTTAATTAAGTTATGAAATTTGGAATTTGGTAATTTATTTAATTGGGCTTATTTTGGAAATTGGGCTTAAAAGTTGTAATTGGGCTTAATGGGCTTGGTTGTACCAAGATTGGTTTAGGCTAAATTGGTTGGATCCAATTGGGCCCAAAACCATATCCATAAAGTCCAATTATGACTTAATGGACCTTTAATATAATTGGGCCTAAATTAGTTTCTTGGCTTATAAGGGTGATTCCTTAAATGGGTTTTGGTATTTGGTTTGACCCATATTGACCAAAAGTCCATGCCTTAGAAATTAATTAAAAGCCCATTGGACTTTAAATTAAATTGACATTGGATGTTAATCGGGCTTTGAGACCCATAACGATTAGATTTAGAATCTAAGTCGTAAAGGTTCGTTAATAAAGTGTAATATTTAATTTTGAATTAAATAAATGAATTAGTATTAAATGCAAATTAAATTGGATTTAATGTTGTAGTTTAATTTAATTCAAGAATTCGTACTTTGATTACTTATTCGTAAAACGGGTCGGACTCGAGCAAAATCAAATCGTTGTTTGAACATTGGATGGTCAGCAATATTCAGATTAATTAATTGGATTAGATTGATTGATAACATGCTTGTGTGAATACATGGTTGCGATATATGAATAATATATATCGGATGGATATTAGACGGGTTGGGGAAATTTTGGAAATTGTTGTAATAAATTTAGAATTTATTAAATTGGACCTGCGTGTCCAGCCTATTACCTCCTTACTCTTTGTATTTCTCTTCTCAACTATTCCCCTCAATGTAAATGAGGTTTCTTTAGAAGTGTTATGTAATTGGGTAGAAGTAATACTTTTTCTAGCGGGAGAGAGGAAAGGGAGAGATTTGTTCTAGGAACAATGTGTTAAGTATCCATCCGCATATCATTATTATATTTATTTATATACGCCTTATTATGTGTTTAGAATGCATGTTTAAGGGTGTATGATGATGAGACCTTAACAAAGATAATTAATTGGTTGCCAATTACGCGAAAAACCCTCAACATCATATTAAGCGTTTTTCCTTCCATTGAGTGATTCTTACTCAAGATCCAAGACTGGCATTGGTTTGTTGGCCAAAGTCAAGACCTTTGTCCGTCGCGGATGTGTTTGAATCATGAAGGCTTTATTCCATATTGGTGTCTTGTCCAAGTTGTGATTTGTTGGCCAAAGTCAAGATCACTTCTTGTTCATCGACATTGATTACGAAGCTTTCCAAGGTTAATGGGTTCCGCTTAACTGGGATCACTAAGTTTGTTGTGCCAAAGCCAAGGCTTAGTTGATTCAGAGGAAAAAGGTTACGCCATATATTGGATATATTGGCATATATAAGATATATGTTTCGGACTTGGATGTCCACCTACTGGATCTAGGAATTGGATGGGATCCAATTGATCTTAGAGATCTACCTAGTTAATTATCATATAATTTGTTGGCCAAAGTCAAGATTGTGTGTTATTTAATGGGATCCTAGCCCACTAGGAAACAAGGTTTCCCGAGTACTCAACAGAGGGTTAGAGGCTCGCCGAAAAATAGTGGGAGGCAAGTATTAAATTTGCAATATTCGTTTAGTTACTTGCCATACGCGCTCATTACAAATTATTCGTCAATAAATTAATATATTAGTTGGACTAATAATTAATCTTTGTTTTAATAAACAGTTGGACTGTATTCAAACTATTTCAATTAATAGTTTATTTTATAATTGGATTATAGTTATCAATATAATTGAATTTAACCAATTAAATTATAGTTGATTATATAGTTAGACTATAGTAATCATTATAATCTATAGTACCTAAAATCGTTGATTAAATAGTTGGACTATTAGAATCAAGATAATTGAAAGATTAGTGTTTAAAATATAAACCTGGGTGAAAATGTATTTAAACGACTTTAATTTTCAAATTGGGAATAAAACTTCAGGATAGTCCTGAAAACTGAGAAGTTACTTTATTTGATATAGTGACGTCTCGAGCCTAAGCCCGGAGTTAAGCAAATAGTAGAACATGATATTTGGAATATTCATGTGATGATAACTTTAGTGCTTAATCCATTAAGCTTGCCAAATAGACTCCTTAATTTCTTAATCAAAACTAAGGATTAGATCCTTATAGTATGATAATGAAATTGAAGGATCTTCATAGATCTATTCTTAGATCTTAGAAGTACTAAATTGAAATAGTAAACTCTTGGAGAGTTAATGGCTATACTCAAGGAGTCAGAGCGAAAGTTTGCAATAAGGTGAGAAGCGCAAGGCGCATCTTACTTCGACATCCCAGAAGGCCAAAGGCTTGGCCAAAGGCTTCTGGGTGTGGAAAATGGGCAAAAGCAAAGTCATTATAATCTTATGGGAAGATAAAGGACATATCCCAAAATGTCTGCCTAAAATTGTGGCAAACGTGTTCACTGCTAGTATTAAAATTGTATTTTAGATACTGGAAGTGGTACATAAATATGCATTGATAAGCAGAATCTGCTAATAAGCGGGATACTGACTTCAGTTGAGATCTATCTGCGAATCAAAAATGGGACGAGAGTCGCTGTTTTAACCGTTGATACCTAAGTTTAGGAACTACCCTTCGGGTGTGTACTTAAATTAGGAAACTGTTAAAATGTAACTAGTTTGACAAGATACATTATCTCTATATCGGGGTTTAACCCGTTGCGGGTATACCTTTATATTCTAGAACACTAAAGTGTTTTAATTTATAAATATGATATTGAGATAAACACATTAGATGTGAATAACAGTATTTATATTTTGAATATAAATAAATCTCAAACGTATAACATGACAAACAAATAGCTCAAACTGAATTAATCAGTTGAAACTTAATTGTGGCATTGTTGTCTGGGACACAATTAAACATGACTCGTATATCCACACTTTCAAAGAGTGGGTACTAGGACAAATTTGATTCTATTCAAATAATGTCTACGAATCTAGTTTATTGGGCAAGGTGCCTAAAACACCTTTACTTGATAAAAGTGCAAGTGCCACCGATCTGTTAGCCCTCATTTATAGTGACGTAAGTGGGCCCATATCTAGCTAGGCTAGAGGTGGATATGAATGTTTCATGACCTTTACGGATGTTACATCGCGTTATGGTTATGTGTTTCTTAAGAAACACGAATAGGAAACTTTTACAGTTTCGACACGAAGTAGACAAACAGATCAGCTAAAGTATTAAAATCATCATGGTTAGACCATGATGAAAATACTTAAGCAATAAGTTTCTCATATACTTGAAAGAGTATAGTATTCTTTCAAAGAGGACTCCTCCCTGAACAAGTCAATTTAACGGTGTGTCCGAATAGAGAAACCGAACTTTGTTGGACATAGTAAGGTTAATCATGAGTCGCTCTGAGCTACCATTTCCTTCAACGGATAAGCATTAAACAGTGCAATACTTATTTTGAATAAGGTTCCATAAAAATCTGTTAGACAGACTTCATATTAGATATGAACAGGAAAGAACTTGGATTTTCTCATTCCTGAAGATTTGGATATGCTAGGCATACGTTTGGATGATACCAAACTAAAACCCAAATCGGATAAGTGCCTAAGCTGTAGGTTATCCTAGGGAAACCAAAGTATAGTACTTATACAACTCACAAGAGAACAATGTAATTGTTGCTCGCCATGCGGTTTTCCTAATAGGAATACCTATATGCAGTGGTAAGTGGGAGGAAAGTAAAACTCGATGAAAATCGGAGTAATACTATTACAGGCACTGATTCCTTAATGGAACACAAATAGTTCATCAAGGATGAAACTATACCAGTAATCTTCG
Organism: Zanthoxylum bungeanum; assembly: GCA_019454045.1. Taxonomy (NCBI): domain Eukaryota; kingdom Viridiplantae; phylum Streptophyta; class Magnoliopsida; order Sapindales; family Rutaceae; genus Zanthoxylum; species Zanthoxylum bungeanum. The sequence goes on from SKCR01013037.1 coordinate 12,891, forward strand.
AATACACAAGAACCATGTAAGTCGGAGAGAGACATAAAACAACCGGGAGTACCTCATAAAGATGTCAATCTTATTGAGGAATATGAACTGACTACGTATGAGGAAGTGATACAAGGTATCGACTCCCTATTATGGCAAAGTTCCATGAAGTCCAAAATGGATCCCATGTATACCAACTATGTTTGGACACTGGTTGTTGTACTAAAAGGCATTGTGCCTATTAGTACTACATAAGTCTTCAAGAAAGACATACATGGAAGGCAACATACCAACGTACTAAGCTAGGCTTGTAGCAAAAAGGCATCGTTATAAACATTGTGTCGATTACGATGAAATATTTTAACCGTTGCCATTGTTAAATCCATTTGGATAATGGTTGGTAATGCTGCATGCTTCATTTATGAAATATGACAGCTGAATGCCAAAACCGCTTTCCTTAACGGAAACCTTTTGGAGGATGTTTACAACATCCTGACGGTTTTGTCGTACCAAAACGAGCAAAAAAGGTTTGCAAGTTATTCGATCCATGGATGGATTGAAGCAAGCATTGCGTTCATGGAATTATCGTTTTGATGTAATCATAATGGTGTATGATTTGATTCAAAACGAAAATGATTCTTGTGTATATAAGGAGGTTAGTGGGAGCGCACTGAAAGTGAATGTCCCAAATAATGATGATATATCATTTCTTGGAAATGATATTGATGAGCGGAAATATATCAATATTTACCACCCCTTTAACTTAATATTTTGTTTAGTTTCTCGGGTTTGATGAACGTTTTGATGTGTTTTAGTTTATTTTGCAGATAAAATAATATCGGATCTCAATGAAATCATTTAGGACGAAATATGGGTCAAATAAGGGCAATTATTGGACTTGATATTTTAATTTTGGAGATTGGAAACTTGAAAGGTAGTTTTTGACGAAGTGCAGTTTTGGAAATTCCAGTTTTGCACATCTGTCGTATTTTGGGCATAACTTGTTACTCCGATATCGGATTGAGCTGATTCAAGTTCTAGATTAAAGAAGACTCAAAGATCTACAGCTTTGAAAGACAAATAATTTCTAATTCTAACGATTTCATGCCCGAATTTGATGAACCATCCAGAAGTGTGTTGTGTGTAATTATTAAAGCCACTTTCAATCATTTTCAAAGCAAAAAAATAAATTAATAAATAAATAATAAAAATTATCAAATCGTCACCAAACATGATAAGAGATTAGTGGAGCAATTAATAATTGATTTGGTGGAGCAATTAGTGGAGCAATTAGTGGAGCAATTAATAATTGATTTGGTGGATGATTTGATGGAGGCAAAATTTTGCCTATAAATACCAAGCCATTTCATTTGTAAAATTCATACTTTCTTCTAAGGAATTCCTTAAGAATACTAAAAAGATTGTATCTTGTTTGTTTATTTACAGCTTTCAGTAATTAATTTCCGCTTTCGCACTTTCTTTTCTTTACTTTTCAGTTTTTACTTTCCGCAATTTACTTTTACGCACAATACTTTTCTTTCTTTAATTTTCAGTTTTTACTTTTCAGTAATTTACTTTCAGCAATTTACTTTTCAGCAATTTACTTTTTAGCAATTTACTTTCAGCAATTTACTTTCAGTAATTTACTTTCAGCATTTAATTTTCAGTATTTAATTTCAGCATTTACTTTCAGCATTTACTTTTCGGTATTTAATTTTCAGTATTTAATTTTCAGTATTTTACTTTATGTCTTTTATTTTATTTAAGTTTTTTTTTACTACCCGTAAATATGTGTCGTAACTAAGCCAATTATCTGGGGTTGTGATGAAATCCAATATCACCGATTTATAAGGGGTTAGATTATGGCTTGGGTAATATAAAGATTTATTTATTGAGTCTTAATCTTAATGCTTTTTCATTAACTGGCCATTAATAAAATTGAACTGGGAAACTTAAAATGAACTAGACATAGGGATTTTAAGTTTAAGACCTTAGACTCAATAGTCCACGATCTTCCTTGAGGATAGATAACCCTTTAATAGATTTCCTTACAGGATAGACATATACCTGTCGGGCGGGGCTAGCCATAATTGGAACTTAAACTTAATGAATCCAAATAATTTGGTTGACATAGACATATGGTTCAATTGGGTTAAACTGGGTATTTCTGTCTGACCATCGACAGAGGCTTGCACATAATTTAGTGTTCTAGGGTAATAAATCAATATATTACCCAACTTTAAGATAACCACTTCATCTTCAAAATGATATTGGAAGAAATCACAACCCTAGATAGTTTTTAATATTGAATTTTCTTAAAACCTACTTTCGAACAATTTTATTTACTTGTTTTTAAATTTAGAATCGTCACCATTTCAAATCAATCAAACAACCTGTTAGATACTAGTAATCATTTGACCTCATAAAATTAATAGATTAGATATTAAGTCCTCGTGGGATCGATATTTTTATACTACTTGAACGATACGTGCGCTTGCGTTATACGCGTGTGTGTTTACGCCGGTCAAGTTTTTGGCACCGTTGTCGGGGACTTATTTATCTTTCACTATTAATTTTGGGGTTAGATATGTTACTTGTATCTAATTTCTTTTTACTTATTTTTTTTCTTGTGTTTCAGGTTCTCAGAAACTATATGAGACGAACCAGAAGCTTTGAACTCCGATCGTTTGACCCAGAAATTGAAAGAATCATCAGACAGTTGAGAAGGGAAATGCGAGAAGGCCAAGAAGCTTTAGTCAACATGGAACCTGAACCGTTGGAGGTTGCACCACCAATTCCCATTCGAGACAGAACCATTTCGGTGGTTGACAGACTCATTTCCTGTATTGTACTTCCTCCTTTACCAGCAAATGCGTGTGACATCAAAAAATGCATTCAGCAGTCAGTTCAGTTCGGGGGGAATACAACTGAAGATCCTAATGCCCACATCAGTAACTTCCTGGAAGTTTGCGACACTTTCAACAACAACAGAGCATCAGAAGAAGCAATGAGACTGCGTGTTTTCCCATACTCCTTGAAGGACAGAGCTAAAGCTTGGCTACATTCACTACCAGCAGGTTCTATCACAACTTGGAACACTTTAGCCACCAAATTTCTTGAAGGTACTGATGCTTTAGGAATGGTGTCTGATAATCGCAAAGACAAAATTAAATTCATTAGGGATGGCTTGAGTAAGGAGTCTTTAGATGATATATCTTTAACTCTAGAGACGCATCCCAGTGGATATGTTCACATAGCCATTCGCAAATTACATACACAATTCCAAAAAGAAAGACAACAATTAAGTCTTGGGAATCTGACTCAAAAAGACCATGTTTGCCAGTTTATAAGAAAATTGGATGGGAAGCTTGTCCCTGACGTATAGACGTCAATCAAGCCGTTACTTTTCTTGTAAATATTATATCTTTTTGTCTTTTCTTAATAATTGTGATTTGTTTTGTTGTTTTCTTTTATTTTCTCCGACAGGATCCAGACCTTTTTGACTATCACGATATTATTTCGCTACTAATCGTCCTCTGGAAGATACTTGTGCTATTTTTACTCACCATTTTCAGGTACTATAAATTCAGCCCATCATTGCACTTTTGAAGGCATCCAGAGTTGAGAAAGAAATACATATAAAAAATGGAAGCCACTTCAAGAAGACGAGTTGAAAACATCTGTGTGTTTTGCGGTAGTAGTATTGGTGTTAAGCCACAATACATAGAAGCAGTACAAGAATTGGGTCAAGTCTTAGCTGCAAGAAATATGCACTTAATATATGGCGGAGGCAATCTTAGACTTATGGGGATCGTTTCAAAAGCTGTACAGGAAGGAGGCAGTCACGTTTTAGGAATCATCCCAAAACCCTTGGCAGAAGTAAATCTTATTGAACCATCAAACGGAGAGGAACTGATCGTGCCAGGTATGTCTGAACGTTTGGTAGAAATGATTAACCGTGCTGATGCTTTTATTGTTTTGCCAAGTGGCTTGGGTACATTGGAGGAAATTTTTATTGTGCTATCTTGGGCGAACCTAAACATACACCAGAAACCAATTGGGTTGTACAACGTTGATGGATTTTATGATTTTCTTTGTGTGTTTCTTGATGATGCCCGGAGAAATGGGTTCGTGTCAAAACCTTTGAAAGAACTCCTCTTTACTGCCAGAACTGCTCCGGATCTAATAGACCAACTCATAGCCTATGAACCACGAGTTGACCCTATCCTTTCAAAGATAATTGGTCTGAGGACGATCGTGGTAAGAGGCATAGGATTAATCTGGATCTTAACCTTTAATTTCCTGTAGAATTTTAGCTAACCAGGTATTATTTTCTAAACTCTTCTTCTACTTTTTAAGACATTGGGGACAATGTCTCATTTAGGTTTGGGGGAGGGAATTAGTTGATCAGTACATTGTTTTTAGTTTGTGTGTTGTTTTTATTTTTAGTCCAAAATTTTTCGAAAAATACAAAAAAATGAAAATTTTTCAAAAATTACAAAAATATTTTGCGTTTTTGTGTTTTTATTTTGACTAAAAGGGTGAAATTGGTAAGAGATAGCTGAGTAAGGAGTTTCCACTCCTGAGACGTATCTCAAGCCTATTTTCGAAATAAGTTAATTTTTGTTTATTTCCTTTTGAATTATTTAATTTGTGAATTCTCCATAAAACGGACTAAAATGGATCTTCATATGCTCAGTTGACAGGTATTATCAACATATATAGTAACATACGGACATGAGCTAAAATTGAAAAGTTTGTAATATTCAGTGCTCTAGTTTAATTAGAGGAAGCATCTCAAAAAGCAATGGAGTAAAAAAAAAAGTCTGAGATCCGAGTTATTAAGTCTGTAAGGGTGTTTTAACACCTAGTGCCCTAAAACCAACTGGTTTAGGAGTCACTGGCCCAAAGCTCGTTACATGGATCAAAGATGCTGCAAAAATATATATTTTCGAAGTCTGAGTAATTATGTTCGTAGGGGTGTCTTAACACCTGGTTCCCTAAAGCCAACTGGTTTGGGAGCCACCGACCCAAAACTTGCTACATAGATGGAAGATATTGTATATAAATAAAAAATAGAGAAAATTCAAAGAAAAAATCAGAAAAATCACATTATTCCATTGCTACAAAAAGGTGAGAAATCTGATAGAACTTTAGGACAAAAATATTACTCTCTTATCAACTGCACTTAAGATTGTTGTGGGCAAAAATGAGTTGATTAATATTTTGTCGACTGTGTATATGGAGAATGGTAAAAATAATCGGAGAATTTACTTATTCGGTAATTTAGAATGAAACAAAACAATTATTGATTTGGAGTAGAAGTTTCACCTGATTAGTCACTAACTTCTTTATTCTATTTTCTCTTGTCTTTTTGCTTTTGTGTGCATTAGTTTCACTACCTTTTTACTTTTGTAAAACGTTTGTGGGTATCGTTGCTGTAAGCCCTCACGAGACTATAACTCGTCCAATAGGGACACCTAGGGGTTTAAAGGCTTGTTGCATATGCTAAATGCAACCGTGATCCCTACGAAAGTGGCTTAGTTTAATCTTAATGCTTTTTCATTAACTGGCCATTAATAAAATTGAACTGGGAAACTTAAAATGAACTAGACATAGGGATTTTAAGTTTAAGACCTTAGAGTCAATAGTCCATGATCTTCCTTGAGGATAGATAACCCTTTAATAGATTTCCTTACAGGATAGACATATACCTGTCGGGCGGGGCTAGCCATAATTGGAACTTAAACTTAATGAATCCAGATAATTTGGTTGACATAGACATATGGTTCAATTGGGTTAAACTGGGTATTTCTGTCTGACCATCGACAGAGGCTTACACATAATTTAGTGTTCTAGGGTAATAAATCAATATATTACCCAACTTTAAGATAACCACTTCATCTTCAAAATGATATTGGAAGAAATCACAACCCTAGATAGTTTTTAATATTGAATTTTCTTAAAACCTACTTTCGAACAATTTTATTTACTTGTTTTTAAATTTAGAATCGTCACCATTTCAAATCAATCAAACAACCTGTTAGATACTAGTAATCATTTGACCTCATAAAATTAATAGATTAGTTATTAAGTCCTCGTGGGATCGATATTTTTATACTACTTGAACGATACGTGCGCTTGCATTATACGCGTGTGTAAGCACCGGTCAGATATTCCCATAATAATACAATCGGTGAAAGCTTGGCTTTCATGAAAAATTTTCCGTAGAATTCTTGGGAGAAACAACCTTTATTCTAGGAATAAAGATCTACTAGGATAGATTTAAAGTTGTTAGTACTCTCTGAGAAATCGTACATTGAAAAATGTATGCGACCTGGTGTCTCAAACTCTTTGAGCATATGGAGTCACAATCAGGCCAATCCAAGTGATAGTCATTGGATTGATGTTAAGAACATCCTTGAGTATCTTAGAAGAACTAAGGATGTTGTCTTATACTATGGATGAGGAGAACTTAGAGTGACTGGGTTCACTGCTATAAGTTTCCAAACCGATAAAATGACTATAAGTCGTAAGAACGGTACTATAAAGTTTGAATAACGGAACAGTGACCTAGAAATCTTCCAAGCAAGATACTGTTACCGAATAAACAACCAAAGTGGATTATTACTGCAACTGAGGCAGCAATAGAAGCCTTCTGGATTGATAATAATCTAATTAGATTAGATATAGTTCTGTTAGCAACTGAGCTAGGCTACAGCGTAGGCTAAAGAATTAATGGTCTCATCAACGATCCGGATAAATATTTCAAATCTTCATCTAATTCGTTCGGATTATACATCGTGGCGATGTGATGATCGAATAAATCGCATCAGATGATAATCATTTAAATCCGCTGACGAAAGCATTTTCTCAGCAGAAGTTTGAGCGAACCGTACATAGTTCGGGTGTAGGACACTTGAGTGATTGGCTATAGGCCAAGTGGGAGATTGTTGGACAGTTGTGGCCCATAGCATCACTATTTGTACATATCATGGTGTTGTTGTACAAATTAACTATGTGACAAAAGAAATTGCTCTTCTATCATTTGTAATTAGATTACAAAGATATATAAATGATAGAAGGTCCATATGATAATTTTCGGATTGATAAGATATGAGACAGTATCAATCCACGAAGGTTTAATCATTAAATATCCCTAGTCGTAGTATTATCGAGACTGGACATCGATAATGCGGAATAGACTAGTATTGCACTTGTGCGTGTTATGGGAGCATAACGGCATAGTTATCATATATTTGGGTATATGATACTCATGCAAGTGTAATAGAAGGTTGTGTTTACCGATGGTACGGAAACAGCTTCGCTCTGGATAGACCCCTTAGAATTCCATTGGTAGTATGGCAATGTGTCTATGGAAGTCCGAATCAGGGTAGGTGTATTTGGTCTTAACCTGAGACTTGCACCGCTAATACTTGCGACAATCAATATACTTTGGTTTAGGTCGTCCAGGGCTTTAACAGGTTCTGTGTACGCTTCTTCTGGGTATATTGAGAATCGTAGTGTATTGGGTGTGCTGTCGAGATGGAAGTATCACTCCAGTCATAGTGGAGATGATGATCACGTAGGATACGGAACTGGTTCTCTTATGTACTGCAGTCATCGGGATAAAATGACTAGGTCATGTTTATCCGATTATAGAGACTAGTTACCAGAGATCCGATATGTGCTTCGTACGGGGCAGACACATTTCCAGCCCCAGGCCTTGCTCGTGACATCTGATACTGGATTGAAATACGCAATACTACGTATACTACGCCTGATATAGATCACATATTCCAGTAAGAATATTTCGGGAGAATTGGGTAGGCACGGTGCTTTGCTAGAAGCCAACCATGTCTTGTAAATAGGTGAAAATGTAGTACTAGGTACATACATGTTCGGATAGTCTGACAACCGGATTTACTGCCAACATATCCGGGGATCTCATGGGTCGCTTCCCAAAGATTCACTGATGACGTATGACTCGCACTTTATTAATCTGGAATTAATTAGATGAGAGAGAAAATTAATCTGGGATTAATTACGGAGACATTTTATCTGGGATAAAATATTATTTAAAGAGAGAGAACGATTAATTTGGAATTAATCGATATATTATAATATATTCGATATATTAAACGAAATTGGATTTCAACGCGGAATTAAAATTAGATTTTAATTAAGCGACGTGAATAATGATTTTGCTAGGCATAATTATTTAATTACGTCGCAACGAAAAATTCGTTAATTTAGAAATAGCCAACCCGATCCCGGGAGTGTTTGCGGGCGCACTCGCATTGCGAATTTAAGTGCGGCCCACAAGTCACATCAAGCGTCAAATCACTAGTCAATCAAGTGATGGAAGTTACATCACTTTGAGTGAAGTGATGTCTAGTCACTTTTGATGTGAATAGTGATGGAGGTTGTTGGATGGCTTTAATGCCATTTACCAAATTTTGAATTTGGTATATCTTAATTGATTTTGGAAAATCAAACCACCTAACACATCTCACTCTCTCCTTCCTCTCTTCTCCTCTCACGCCCAAGGGGCATTTCTTCTTCATTTTCACTGCAAAATGTCGTGAGATGTAAGAGATGCATAGGAATTTTTTGGCAAAATTTCCAAGGTGCTAGCACACTTCCGGAGTCTTGCGAAGGTGATAGGGAAACCGACTTGTGAGCTTGGAATCACCATTCGAAAGCTTGGAGCATCCATGGAGGTGATGACTGAAATTTTGGAGGGCAAAATAAGCCCACTACCGAGAGCTTCTAGGAGGAGCACAAGGATTTTGTTCGTCACATCGCACAACCGATCAATGTGAGTATGATTCCGCCATATTTCATTGTAGTATTCACATATGTTTGATGCTTGATTTGATCCTTGGGACTTAATAGAAACCCAACAGGTTCCTTAGCCTTTGTTGTATCCTAGCTCAGCTGCTAACAGAACTACTCCTAATCCAATTAGGATTATATAGATCCAAAATGCTTCTATTGCTACCTCAGTTGCAGCAATGTTCCGCTCTTGTTGTTTATTCGACAACAGTATCTTGCTTGGAAGATTTCCAGTTCACTGTTCCGTTATTCAAATGATATATGTACCCTTATTGTGACTTAAAGTCATCTTTGTCGGTTAGGAAACTTACAACGGTGAACCTAGTTACCTCAAGTTCTCTTTCTCCATAAATTAAGAAAGCATCCTTAGTTCGTCTAAGATACTCAAGGATTTTCTTAACAACAATCCAGTGACCATCACCTAGATCGGCCTTATAACGTCTACATATGCTCAAAACATATGAGACATCAGGTCACATACATTTCAAAAACGTACGAACTCTGGGAGGGTTGTCAGCAGCTTTCTAGATCTATCACAGTAGATCTTTATTCCTATAATAAAGTCTGCTTCTCCCGGGTATACCATGGAGAATTCTTATGAAAGCCAAGCTTTCACCGATAATTTCATGGGAATGTTATTGCTAAGAAGTAATACATCATCAACTTATAGGACATTTATTGTCAGTGCTCTCCCACTAACCTTCTTATATACACAAGAATCATATTCATTTTGAATTAAATCATATATCATTATGATCTCGTCAAAACATTGGTTCCAAGAACACAATGCTTGCTTCAATCCATAAATGGATCGATTTAATTTGCAAAACTTGTTTGCATGTTTTGGCACAATAAAATCGTCAGGATGTTGTAAACATCATCCTAAAGGTTTCCGTTTAAGGAAAGTGGTTTTGACGTACCATGTGCCATATTTCATAAATGAAACATGCAGCATTATCAAGCATTATCCAAATGGATTTAATCATGGCAACAAGTGAAAAAATTTCGTCTTTATCAACACAATGTTGATGATGATACCCTTTCACTACAAGCCTAGCCTTGTACATTTATATGTTGCCATCCATGTATGTCTTCCTTGAAGACTCATTTAATACCAATAGGCACAATGCCTTCCGGTACATCAACCAGTGCCCAAACTTGGTTGTATACATGAAATCCATTTCGGACTTCATGGAACTTTGCCATAAAAGAAGTCGATGCCTTGTATCACTTCCTCATACGTAGCCGGTTCTTCTTCCTCAATAAGATTGATATCTACATGAGGTGAGATCAGAAACCCATATCTCCCAGGTTGTTTTTCTGACTCTCTCCGACCTACGTGGTTCTTGTGTATTTGGAGATTATATGTATAGTTTCATCCCTGATGAACTCTTGGTGTTTGTGATGACTTGGTGCCTAGAACAGTATTATTCCGATTTTCATCGAGTTTAACTTTCCTCCCACTTACCACTGCATTTTGGTATTTCTCTTAGGAAAACTGCATGGAGAGCAACAATTATATTATTCTCTTGTGAGTTGTATAAGTACTATACTTTGGTTTCCCTAGGAAAACCTACAAATAGGCACTTATCCGATTTGGGTTCTAGTTTGGTATCATCCAAACATTCAATTATATGCCCAGCATCCCAAATCATCAGGAATGAGAAACCCGGTTTCTTTCCTGTTCATATCTAATATGAAGTCTGTCTAACAGATTTTCATGGAACCTTATTCAAAATAAGTATTGCACTGTTTAATGCGTATCCTTAGAAGGAAATTGGAAGCTCAGAGCGACTCATCATAAACCTAAACGTTGTCCAACAAAGTTCGGTTTCTCTGTTCGGACACACCATCAAATTGAGGTGTTCCGAGAGGAGTCCACTGTGAAAGAATACCATACTCTTTCAAGTAATCGAGAAACTTATATGTTCAAGTACTATCCATCACGGTCCGACCGTAATGTTTTAATACTCTTGTCGGACTGTATTTATACTTCGTGTCGAAACTCTAAGAATTACTCAAAAGTTTCTGACTTGTGTTTCATAAGATACACATAACCGTAACGTAATGACACATCCGTAAAGGTTACAAAGTATTCATATCCACCTCTAGCCTAGCTAGACATGGGCCCACTTACGTCACCATGAACAAAGGCTAACAGATCGGTGACACTTATACTTTTACCAAATAAAAGGTGTTTTAGGCACTTTGCCTAATAAACTAGATTCGTAGACATCATTTGAATTATAATCAAATCCATCATAGTACCCACTTTTCGAAAGTGTGGATATACGAGTCTTGTTAATGTGTCCCAGACAACAATGCCACAAATAAGTCTCATCTGATTAATTCAGTTTGAGCTATTTGTTTGTCATGCTATATGTATGAAATTAATTTATATTCTAAATATAAATTTTATTATTCACATCTAATGTGCTTATCTCAATATCATATTTATAAAAAAAAACACTTAGTGTTATAGAATATAAAGGTATACCCGCAACGGGTTAAACTAGATACAGAGATAATGTTCCTAGTCAAACTAGATACATTATAACTGTTTCCTAATCTAAGTACATGCCCAAAGGGCAATTCCAAAAATTGGGTTTCTACGACCAAAACAGCGACTCTTGTCCCGTTTCCAACTCATAGGTCGATCTTATCTGAAGCCAGTCTCCTATTAATCAGTAGATCTCGCACATCAGTACATATATTTAGACCCGGCCAAGGTTCCGATTCCGGAACCAAACCGGTTCGGTTAGGGTTCCTCCCCTAGCCGAACCGGTAGGAACCGTTCGGTTCCAACAGTTCCAACCGGAACCGTAAGGTTCCGGTTAGAACCGGTTTGAATTTTGTAATAATATGGTTTTTTTATAATTTTTTAGATAAGAATTTTATTTTTAATTTAATGTAATTATGTAATGTAAGTGTATTATATAAATTCAAATTCATAATTTAAATTATATTGATTTATCAATCTCAATTTTTTATTTTCAAAGAAGAAAAAAAAATAATAATAATAATCGAATGGAACCGGAACCGGAACCGAACGGTTCGGTTCCGATTCTGATTCCACTATAGTATGGAACTGGAACCGAACCAGAATTAACCGATTTGGGTCCGGTTCCACACAAAGGGGAATCGGAACGGGACGGTTCGGAACCGAACCGAACCGAACCGCCGGCCTGGTCTACATATATTTATGTACCACATCCGGTATCTAAAATCCAATTTTAAAACCAGCAGTGGACATGTTTATAACAAATATACCTGAAGCCGGAGCCTTGCCCGTCTTCACTTCCTTCTTGTCTGCCTTGTCCATACGACAATCACGCTTCCAGTGACCCCGTTTGCCACAGTTTAGGCAGACATCTTGGGATATGTCCTTTGTCTTCCCAGAAGAATTTGACGATTTTGCCTTTACCCTTATTTTTCACACCCCCAAAAGTCTTCGGCCAAGCCTTGGCCTTCTAAGATGTCGAAGTAAAATGTGTCTTACGCTTCTTGCCCTTATGTAAGCTCTGGCTCTGTCTCCTTAAGCATAGCCATTAACTTTCCAAGAGTTTTCTATTGAAATTAGTACTTCTAAGATCTATGTATAGATCTATGAAGATCCTTCAATTTCAATATCATACTATAAGGATCTAATCCTTAGTTCTGACGAATAAATTAAGGAGTCTTTACGGCAAGCATAACGGATTGAGCACTAAAGTTATCATCACCATGAGTCTTCCAAAGCTCATGCTCCACTATTTGCTCAACTCCGGGCTCAGGCCCAAGATGTCACTTTATCAAAAAAAGTAACTTCTCGGCTCATAGGACTATCCTGAGGTTCTATTCCCAATATGAAAATTAAAGCCGTAAAAGACATTTTTCACATAGGATTATGTCCTTTGATGCTAATCTTTCAGTTATCTTGATTCAAATAGTCCAACTATTCAATCAACGATTTCGTGTATAATCGAATATAATGATTACTATAGTCTAACTATATAATCAACAACTATTTGATTGGTTAAATTCAAATATATTGATTATTATAATCCAATTATATAATCAAATATAAATGAAGTAGTTTAAATACAGTCCAACTGTTTAATTAAAACAACAATTGAATATTAGTCCAACTAATATATATATAAATTTTTAATGAAGAAAAATGAAATGAGCGCGTATTGGCAAGTATCTAAACGAAATTGCAAATTTAATACTTGTCTCCCACTATTTTTCGGTGAGCCTCTAACCCTCTGTGGAGTACTCGGGAAACCTAGTTTCCTAGTGGGCTAGGATCCCGTTAAATAACACACAACCTTGACTTTGGCCAACAAGTTGTATGAAACTTAACTAGGTAGATCGCTAAGATCAATTGGATCACATCCAATTCCTAGATCCAGTAGGTGGATTTCCAAGTCCGAAACATATATCCAATATATCCCAATATATCCGATATATTCCCTAATCTTTTTCCTCTGAATCAACTAAGCCTTGGCTTTGGCTCAACAATCTTAATGAAACCAGTTAAGCGTGACCCATTGACAGTGGGAATAAGGATGGCAATTTCCGGATCTGGACCCGGATCCGTACTGGTCCGGATCCATATTCGCAAGCAATTCGGCGGACCCAGGTCCGGATATGGACCCGGTTAAGCACTTTTGGGTCCGGACCCAGGTATTCCCGGAATGGACCCGGGTCTGGACCCGGGATTCGCAACTACCAACTGTTTTTTTTTTCTTAAGCTCCACTTCCACTATTCAATATCAATACTATGTATTAAAAATTCACAACAAGTTTGAATACATATTCACAACAAGCTTGAATTGGAAATTAGAAAACACATAAAAATACTTAAGTTTGAACTTCAAGTTTCAACAAAAATACATTGCATATCATAATTCATAAACAAACTACAAGGAATAAAACTTCAACACAAACACAAGTACATAACATAACTAAAAGTTTCATACATAAGTACATAACTTAAGTTTGAACTTTTAACATGAAATAAACAAACTACAAATTCAACACAACTTCAAGTCATCGGGATCAATCATTTGTGAAGCATTAATTATCTGTTCGTCAACTTCAATATCTTCAAGCATCTCACTACCTAACAATAGTAAATAGAGATTAATGTTAGTTCTAATAGAAAATCTTAATGCATATGAATTTTACAATAAACAAGTAGTTTATTACCTCGTATCTCACTCCAAAACCAATTTTGAGTACACATCAATGCCTCCACAGTATCTGGATGAAGTCTACTACGATGAGGACTCGAATGCCTACCTCCAGTGCTAAAAGCGGACTCAGAAGCAATAGTAGAAACATGAATAGCCAAAAAATCCCTAGCAATCTCAGCAAGTACAAGATATTTGCCCTTCTTATTACTCCACCGTGACAAAATATCGAAATTGCTAGTCGGAGGTAAAACACCCTCATCTAAGTAAGTCTCTAACTCAGATTTAGATTGCTTATAGTTAATTTCTTGGGAGATAAATAAGTCCCACTCCCCAGCTATACTCTCATCCATCAAAATAATAGATTGTGTTGTTGAACCAGATCGAGAACTACCAATTCCTAAGGCACCTTCTCCATCTTGATCCACGACCACTGCATGTTTTGCCTCATATTCATGCACCAAATCAGAGAAAATCTTAAATACTCTATCAATATGATATGAAGATGATTCTCCATAAATCTTAGGGAAAAAGAAGTGAATCATTAACTTCTTAAACCTAGGATCTAGCATGTTCCCTACAGCCATCACTCCATGAATAATGTCCCAATACTTCTCATATTTTGACATCATTTTAGTAGCCATTTTCCTAATCCCTTCAATATGTGATTTCTCCCATAAATTCATTACTAATCTAATTTCACATATCTTAGGAAAAAATAAATTTGAGGTGGGATATCTAGTTCCTGAAAAAATTTCTGTCAACTTAGAAAACACCTTCAAATACTCACACATAATCTTTGCTAACTCCCAGTCTGACTCACATGGCAAACATTTATAATTTTTATCACGTTCCTTCAACCGAAAAAATGCATCTTTATACAAGGAAGCAGTACTTAACATTAAAAAAGTTGAATTCCAATGAGTTTTACAATCTAAAACCAATTTTTTTGTCTCCTTAATACCTAATTGATGTACTACAGCTTCAAAATTTTCAACTCTTCCAGGTGTAGCTATCCAATAAAGCATTGAATCTCTTATCTTTTCAACACTTTTTTCCATTACAGACATTCCATCTTTCACTATTAAATTCAAGATATGAGCACAACAACGAATGTGAAAAATTTTCCCACCCATAATCAATGAATTTTGTGAAAATTTATCAAGTAACATGTCAATCATAGAATCATTAGCAGAACAATTGTCTACCGTCAAAGTTGATAGCTTCCTATAAATATTCCAATCCATCAAGCACTCGTGCAACACATTACACATCACTTCACCGGTATGTGGAGCAGGCACATATATAAACCTTATAAAGCAAACAAGTTATGTTATTTAAATAATTAAAATGTATTTATATTTAAATATATAAAATACAAATAAGAAGATGTTACCTTATGATACGACTTTGTAGCACCCATAAGTTGTCAATATAATGTGTTGTAACAACCATATATCCCTTTTTTTCTGATTACTAGCAGTCCACATATCTGTAGTAATTGATATTCTACTCTCACAAGATTCTAATGAATTGATTATCCTTGACTTCTCGAGTTCATAAAGCTTCAAATTTTCATTTTTTATAGTGTTCCTACTTATTGTTTCAATTATTGGTTGAAGCAACTCTAACAATCCATGAAACCCATGATATTCAACAAAGGAAAGTGGAAGCTCGTGCAAGATTATCATTCTTACAATTGCAATCCTCACCGCAATCATATCACATTTTGGGTGGGAAATATTTTCCAGTGAAGTAGCGCTCCATCCCGTTTAGTCGTATATTGTAAATGCATTTGGTTGACATCCCTGAAAGTCTTTCTTAAACAACACTCATAATGTTTCTTCAAGTGTGAAGTCCCACTAGAATATTTTCCTGTCAACACTTTTCCACAATAGTTGCATATAGCATCAAGCTCTCCACCATCATTTTTTTGCCATTTAAAATGGTTCCAAACACTTGAAGTTAGCCTTCTACCGCTACTACCAGACTGTTTCGATGAACCCTCCGCGGCCTCAATATCTTCACTATCTCTCTTTTGTCGATTTCCAATTAAATTATAATGGACATGACCATGCCCTCGGCCACGTCCACAACTACTTTGACTTTCTACATGTGCTGCCGAATCCTGCTCAATGTCAATAATATTGACATCATATTCTGTTGGTTGACTTGGTTCTATTTCATCAATAGTATTTTCAGATATGTTGCCCAATATCCTCCCGGACCTCCCATGCTCATCTTCACCCATCCGCTAGACTGCTACTGCAAGTCTGCAAGGCAAGCTGAAGCTCATTAAAACATGACCCAAGTTTAAAGTTATGTCATATGTTAAACAAATTTATATTCAAGCATAATTAATCCAGAACCAGAACCCATACTGCTATACTACACTGTACACACATATCAATCAAACAATTTGCAATGCAGGAAGGCTGCATGCAGATTCACACTCAAAAACATGAAACTCGCACATATCAACCCGTACTGCTATACTACACTTCTATACTACACATATCAGCCAAAAACATGAAACTCGCAGACTTGATTCACACTAAAAAACTAATCAAATAACCGAACATTAATTAACCAATTGATTCATCAAGTCATCAACAATCACTCAAAAACTACTCATATAGTTACTCACATGACTCACATCCAATTCACCAATTGATTCACACTAAAAAACTAATCAAATAACCGAACATTAATTAATTACAGGTGAGGAGTACTCACATCAACAATCAGTTTTTGATTGGGGAACCGGTGGCGATGAAGATGGTGCTCGGCAGCTCGTGTCGTCGAGCGTGAAGCCTGAAGATGGGGGTTATGGCTGCGGGCTGCGTGACTACGTGAGCGTGAGTGGCGACTGGCATGGGTGAAGAAGATGAACTGAAGAAGATGAAAAAGATGAACTGAAGAAGATTGAAGAAGATGAAGAAGATGAACTGAAGATGTTGGCGAGTGGCGACTGGCGTGGGTTGAGAACTTGAGATTTGAGAGTTGAGTTGAGAGACTGAGACTTGAGAGAGTGAGAGGGAATGACCGAATGAGGGATTTAGGGTTAATTTGTTATGTTTTTTTTTAATTATACCGGGTCCCGGGTACCCGGGTCCAGAATTGTCCGGACCCGCATCCGGACCCGGTATGATGCGGGTCCTCTAAAACAAGACCCGGATCCGCAAATTTTTTAAGCGGATCCGGGTCTAACCCGACCCGGGTCTTCCGGGTCCATACGGACCCGGGCCGGATCCAGATCTGCTTGCCATCCCTAAGTGGGAAAGCTTCGTAATTGAGGCCGATGAACAAGAAGTGACCTTGACTTTGGCCAAAAAATCACAACTTGCCCAAGGCATATGATATGGAACAAAGCCTTCATGATTCAAACACATCCGCGATGGACAAAGTTCTTGACTTTGGCTAACAAACCAATGCCAATCTTGGATCTTGAGAGAGAATCACTCAATGGAAAGAAAAACGCTTAATATAAAATGAGGGGTTTTGTCGCGATTTGGCAACCAATTTATTATCTTTAATTAGGTCTCATCATACACCCATAAGCATCCATTCTAAAAGCATAATAAGGCGCGATAAAATTTAATAATGATATGTGGATGGATATACAACAAACTTGTTCCTAGATCAAATCTCTCCATTTCTTCTCTCTCCCGCTAGCACTATTCATACTTCTACCCAATTACATAATACTTCTAAAGAAACCTCATTTACATTTAGGGGAATAGGTGAGAAGAGAAATACAATGAGAAAAAAGGTAATAGGCTGGACACGCAGGTCCAATTTAATAAATTCTAAATTTATTACAATAATTTCCAAAATTGCCCTCACCCTTCTAATATCCATCCAATATACATTATTCATACATACATCTAAGTATTCACACAAAGTATGTTATTCAATCAATCTAATCCAATTAATTAATCTTTAATTAGTGACCATCCAATGTTCAAACAACGATTTGATTTGCGCGAGTCCAACTCGTTTAAGAATAAATACTCAAAGTACGTATTCTTGAATTATATTGAACTACAATTGTAAATCCAATTTAAATTATATTCAATACTAATTCATATTTAATTCCAAATTAAATAATTACACTTTCAATAGTGCATTTTTAGACTTGGATTCCAAATCTAATCTTAACGGGTCTCAAAGGCCCAATTAGTATCCAATACTATTAAAGTCCAATGGGCTTTCAATTAATTCTTAAGGCATGGGCTTTGGCAATTATGGGTCAAACCCAAGATGCCAAGGCCCAATTAGGAATCACCCTATGCCAAAAATCAATTTAGGCCCATTAGGCCCAATCAAAATTTTAAAGGCCCAATTATCATATTTGGACTTTATGGAAATTATTTTAGGCCCAATTGGATCCAACCAATTATCTTAAACCAAACTTGGCCCAACCAAGCCCATTAAGCCCAAATACAATAAATTAAATAATTATTCGAAATTACAAATTAATTCAATTCAAGTGTAATTACCATAATTAATTAATTAATTTAATGCTTCCAAAACACTAATTAATTCAATTAATCATGCTCTACATTTCCAATTCATGTCCAACACAAATTGAAGCAAAGTCAATCTATACATGCTTATGGTATTCACGGCAATATGGCACAAAATTTCAATCAATTTGATTTCAATCAAATTAAATCAACAATCAATATATTTCATGCTTTTAAACACATCCAATGGTCCAAAATCAAAAATCACCATGATACACCTAGGGTTCACGTATTCGGCCAAGGGGTATATTTTGGGGAAAATTAATCCTATCAATTTTTCACAAAATCAAGGATGCACAAATCAAATTAAACATCATACCAACATAACCAAACAACCAATTTAGGCAAATCATGCTCCAAACACAAAAATCTCAAATTAAAGTTTATAAACCCTAAACTCAAATCAAGCTTAGATCTCGCTCTGATACCATTATTAGTGTTCCTAGAATATGCCAAGATCGTCTAAGAGTGATTTGTGTGTGTATAAATCATAGGGAGTTGTGGAATACTCACATTGATCGGATGAGTTTCAAAACATTTTCCATGGATGTTGAAGCTTCCAAGCTTTCTTTGAGTGTTTCCAACACTTGGGTGAGTTTCCCTATCACCTTGATTCACTCCTTTTAAGTGCTAGCTTGAAAAAAACGAACCAAAATCGTCCTCCAAAGGAAGCGAGATTCGGCTTAGGAAAGAAGAGTCCATTCGGCCTTGGTGAGACATGGCCATTCGGCCAAGAGAAACAAGGCCAATTCGGCCAAGGAGAATGGAGAGAGAGAGAACATATTTGATATTTTGGTTTTTTAAAAACCTATCACCAAAATCAACTACAAATGGTGTATATCTTTTTCAAAAAGATAAAGCAAAGTGTGTTGTGTAAGTTACCATAATTACACTCAACCACTTCCATCAACAAAAAGTGACAAGATGTCCATCACAAAAGTGATTAGTGATGTAAGTTGGTAGGACCCACTTTAAATTCAAAATTCAAGTGGCTTCCTCAACACACTTCGGGCTCGGGTTCGTTTAATCCGATTAAACGAATTTTCCATCGTGACCTAATTAAATCTGATTTAATTAAATAATAATGCCTAGCAAAATTATTATTAAAGTCGCTTACGAATTAATTCCAAATTAATTTGTTCGCTAGAATTAAAATCCAATTTAATTCTGCGTTGAAATCTGATTTCATTTAATATATCCAATATATTATTTTAGCCCAATTAAATAAATTAAATAGAAAAATCCAATTTAACTATTAAATTTATTTTACCGATTAATTCCAAATTAATCACTTTCTCTCATCTCGACGAATTTAATCCCAGATAAATTTTCGACGCAATTAATCCCAAATTAATTTTTTCTCTTTTAATTAATCCCAGATTAATTTATTGCCGTAATTAATCCCAGATTAATTTATTGCCGTAATTAATCCCAGATTAATTTTCTCTCTCTTAATTAATCCTAGATTAATTTTCTGTTCGAGTCAAATCTCAATGGTAAATCTTCAGGAAACGACCCAAGAGATCCATGGATATGTTGGCAGTAAATACGGTCATCGGACTATCCGAATACGTGCGTACCCGGTACCACGTTCTTACCGATTTACAAGACATGGTTGGCTTCTAGCAAAGCATTGTGCCTACCCAATTCTCCAGAAATATTCTTTAAAGGAATATGTAATCTTTGTCAGGCGTAGCATACGTAGTATTGCGTATTACGATCCAGTATCGGAATGTCACATGCTAGGCTTGGGGCTGGAATTGTGTCTGCCCCGTACGAAGCATATATCAGATCTCTAGTAACTAGTCTCTATAATCGGATAATCCTGACCTTGTCGTATTATCCCGATAACTGCAGCATACAAGAGTACCAGTTACGTATTCTGCGTGAACATCATCTCCATATGACTGAAGTGATACTTCCATCTTGACATCACATCCAATACACTACGATTCTCAGTATACCCAGAAGAGGCATACACATAACCTGTTAAAGCCCCGGACGACCAAAACCAAAGTATATTGATTGTCGTAAGTATTAGCGATGCAAGTCTCAGGTTAAGACCAAATACACCTACCCTGATTCGGATTCCCATAGACACATAGTCATACTACCAATAGGATTCTGAGGGATCTATCCTGAGCGAAGCTGTTTCGTACCATCGGTAAACAGAACCTCATATTACACTTGCATGAGTATCCTGTTGGTTATTATCTAGGTCCCAAGATCAAACAAGCAATGAAAACATTGCGTGAACACATCAACGGAGA
This sequence comes from Zanthoxylum bungeanum, assembly GCA_019454045.1. NCBI lineage: Eukaryota > Viridiplantae > Streptophyta > Magnoliopsida > Sapindales > Rutaceae > Zanthoxylum > Zanthoxylum bungeanum. The sequence goes on from SKCR01013037.1 coordinate 33,684, forward strand.
TAGCGGAATACTCACATCGATCGGTTGAGTCGATTTGGAGACGAATGAAGCCCAAAATCCTCACTGCCACACACGCCCACTGCAGCAGTCCACTGCCTCAATATTTCAGTTTTGAGCTGAGAAAACGGAGCTCCAAGCCTCGTCTAAGGATCCCGGCTCATGGGTGAACCTCCCTACCACCTTCGCAAGACTCGTAAGTGTGCTAGCACTTGAATTTTTGCCACAAAAACTCACTCTTTGCTTCCCTTGTTCACGCCATTATTGGCTTCAAAAACAGTGAGCATTTCATGCTTTTGGCGTGAGGAGAAGAGGAGAAATGAGAGAGAAAGAATTTTGTGTAATAGTTGGTGAAAAGCTTTTCCAAAAAGCTTTATATATTTTCCAAGAAAAATAAATAAAACCAATTACTTAATTGATTTAAATAAAATCAAAAGTAAAAGTTTTTCCCTCCAAACACTATTACACCAACTTACATCAACTATTCACATGTCACTTTAATAAAGTGATGTGATGCAAGTCAATCCATCAATCCATCAATCAATCAATCAATCACTCAAAGTGACTTTTTGATTTGACGCTTGATGTGACGATTGATTTGACGCTTGATGCGACTTACCATGTCGCACTCGAATTCGAAATACGAATGCGCTCGCAATCACACTCGGGCTCGGGTTCGCTAATTCTAAATTAACGATTTTTCCGTCGCGTCGTAATTAAATGATTACGCCTAGCGAATTCGCTATTCACGTCGCTAACAAATTAATTCTAAATTAATTCGTTCGCCCGAATTAAAATATAATTTTAATTCCGCGTCCAAATCTAATTTCATTTAATATATCGAATATATTAATTTACCGATTAATTCCAAATTAATCATTATCTCTCTCTAGACGATATTTTATCCTAGATAAAATATCTCCGTAATTAATC
>SKCR01013038.1:0-15000 GCA_019454045.1 Zanthoxylum bungeanum
AAAGGCTTGTTGCATATGCTAAGTGCAACCGTGATCCCTACGAAAATGGCTTAGTTAAATTTTGTATGTTATTTTATTTTGTATTTTGCTCGAGGACTACAAAATGTTAGGTTTGGGGGTGTGATGAGTGGTATTTATATCACTATTTCCCACTCATTTAACTTAATATTTTGTATAGTTTCTTGAGTTTTGTGAATGTTTTGATGTGTTTTATTGTTATTTTGCAGATAAATAAAGTTTGGACAGCACTGGAGGCAATTTGGGGCAAAACCGGACAAAAATGCGTCAACAGTACTGTTGGATGAGAAGAGAACGAAGTCTTTGTTTCACATGCAGTTATATCAGAAGAGACTAGCCCGGGCATTCAACAAGAAAGTACGTCCCACAAAGATCAGAAAGGGTGATTTGGTACTTAAGCAGTCGAGGCCGTCGACAACGGATCCGAGAGGGAAATTCAGGCCTAACTGGGAAGGACCTTACATTGTTCAGAAAGTCCTGGGAAATGGAGCAGTGAAGCTATCAGACTGGGAAGGAATGAGTTCACAGAACCAACCAATGTTGACAGTTTGAAGTTGTACTTTGCTTGAGAAGACTTGGTCGCCAGCGGAAGAAGACCTAACCCAACGGAATAAGAAAGCTCCTGCATACATGCATACACGTAACCTATATTGCATATTTTGTGTTTGTTCTGTTTTATGTAAACAGGTGTTGAAGACGGAAAAGAGCGAGCAGTGAGCCAATCAGAGATGGTAAAGGCACAACTTTGATATGGGCAGTAATCTGAAGATTGAGGTCCCAATGAAGTTAAGTTCCGGGTATGGCCTCGGAAGGCGAAGCCCATATCGGCTGGAGAGCGAGGCTCCACATCTCATCAGTCAGCTGGGGGCGAAGCCCATATCGGCTGAGGAGCGAAGCTCCAAATCAATCATTTTGGGATGCGTCTGATGAGTGGTTATTTATATCACTTCCCACTCATTTGACCTAATGTTTTGTATTGTTTCTCGAGTTTTATGAACGTTTTGATGTGTTTTGTTGTTATTTTGCAGATAAATAAAGTTTGGACAGCATTGGAAGCAATTTGGGACAAAACTGGTCAAAAATGCGTCAACTGGAAAAATTCCTCTTCTGCGCGTCGCGACGCTGGAACCCTTGCGCGCCGCGACGCCCAGCCTGCGCCGAAGTTGCTAAAATGCGCCGGGTCCACAAAATCAGAATCTGAGAAAAGTTGACTTTGCTAACGTGCGCATGCCACGTGTCACCATCACAACGGAGATGCTAACGTGCGCCGTGCCACGTGTCAAGATCTCATTGCTCGGACGGCCACCGCCCCACGTGTCATGCCACGTGTCGCCACATCATCATCCACATCAGCAGCCACGTCAGCAAGTCAACCGAAGTTCAACGTGCCACGTCATACATCAGCCAATCACAGCGTGCCACGTGTCAAGCTCTCATTCGTCCGACGGCCGCCGCCCCACGTGTCATGCCACGTGTCGCCACATCATCACCATGACGTAAGCAATGACGTCATGAACAATTGACACGTCAGCATGACGTAAGCGATGACGTCATGAACAGTGCCACGTCATCAGATAAGATTTGAGCCGACCAAAAACCAGCGTGTGAACGTGTCACTGTAGCGCGCGTCGCGACGCTGGCACGCGGCCGCGACGCGCGCACCCCATTGAAGCCTATAAATTCAGAACCCGATTTCAGAAATTTGTATCCCATCCTCTCTCTTCAATTCCTTCTAAAGAGAGAGTTTCTCTCTCTAAAAGTCTTTAGTTTTTACTTTTTTTTAAGTTTTGTAAATATTTTTAATTACTTTTTGTAATAATAGTAATTTAATTTTACTTTTTACTTTTTTTACAGTTTTTACTATTTATTATTACTTTTTACAGTTTTACTATTACTTTTTACTTTTTACAGTTTATTTACAGTATACTTTTACGTGATGCGGTAATTTCTTTATGTTCGGGTGAAAGGTATTTCTTTACTATTACTATTTAGATTAATCTCCTTAAAATAATATATTACTATATTTAAATTGGACTTAATCAGGATACCGCCAGATTGGTCGGTGGATAATCAAACATAATTCCGCCTTTATGGCTGGTTATTTTGGTTCCGCCTTTATGGCTGGTTATTTTGGTTCCGCCTTTATGGCTGGGTATTTTGGTTCCGCCTTTATGGCTGGTTGATTAATCACAAGTTCTTATATTATTTTAATGGGAGATATCTAAATAAGTAGTAGTAGAATTAATTCCTTTTACCTTAACATTTTATTTTATTTTACTTTTCAGTATTTTTATTTTATGTCTTTTATTTTTATGTTTTTACTAGTCCTAGTTATGTGTTAGTTATCTAGGGGTTGTGATAACTTTTAATATCAATAGTTTTTAAGGATTATTTTATAGTTGGGTAATTAATAAGTTTACTTATTAAGTCTTAAGCTTAAAGCTTCTTATTGTCTGATCACCAATAAGATTGAAATGGTAAATCTAAAATGAACTAGACATAGGGATTTTAGGTTTCAGCCTTAGACTTAATAGCCCACGATCTTCCTTGAGGATAGATAACCCTTTAATAGATTTCCTTACAGGATAGGAATATACCTTTTAGGGCGAGGGTAGCCATAATTGGAACTTAGACTTAATGAATCCAAGTAATGTGGTTGACATAGGAATATGATTCAATTGGGTTATACTGGGTATTTGTAGTTGACCATCGGAAGAGGCTTTTACATAATTTAGTGTTCCAGGTTAGTAAACAATTTATTACACAAACAGAAAATAATCACTTCATCTTTTAAATGATATTAAAAGAATTCACAACCTTATATCTTTTTATCTGTATTTTCCTTAGTATTTTCTTTTATCTTTTTTATTTATTTATTTAGCAAATCTACAATCAAACCAATCAAGAAATCAATTCCATTCTCCCCTTTAATTAGATATTTGTAATTAAATAGATTCAATAATTAATAACAACAGTAGGAATTAAGTCCTCGTGGGATCGATATTTTTATACTACTTGAACGATACGTGCGCTTGCGTTATACGTGTGTGTTTACGCCGGTCAAGTTTTTGGCGCCGTTGCCGGGGACTTATATTTCTTGAGTTATTAATTTTGAAGCTATCTAATTTACTTGTATCTAATTTTCTTTATTTTTATCTGAAATTTTTATTTCTTTTTTGATTTCAGGTGACTTAAAATGGAACACTACTGGGAGATGGAGAAGACACATGCTTTACAAGAAGATAACCCCAAATCTGGGAGCAACAGTCCGGTTTTCTGAGGCCTGTTGAAAGCCCAATGATTATCACTGGATGCCAGAACCAAGCAATGCTACATTTGTTCATCAGAACGAAATGGGGAGATGTGTGATTGTGACAGTAACCACCCGAGCGATCAATGTATATATCGATCAGAGTGGGAGAATTTCTGGAGGCAATCATGCAATGAAGAGCCATCACATTTCACAGAGCCACATTTTCCATCTTATCCACCATCTACCTTTGATCTTCATCAACAACCAGAACCATTTGAGGAAGATCAATTGATTCACATGTTCAAGGAACAAGCAGCTCAATTTGATCAACAAGTTCAGAGTAACACAGAATCCATACAGAAATGACAGATCAGATCAGACAATTAACAGAAAACCAGAACTATATACCTCAAGAGAAGTTCAGTTCCAGATGACACTGATGAAGCCTTCAAGTACCAATCATTTCACATTGACACTTCAACAGAGGGGGAGGCTGAACAGTATCAACAACCAGATGTATCAGTTCAGGAACCCGAACCGGCAAAGTCTCGATTTGTTTTCTATTATTCAGATTCTGACGAGGATGAAGCTGAAATATTTGTACCAACTGCATCAAAAATTGAGGATTGAATTCTGTATCCTCAAAATGAAGATCTTGGAGAATGCTTTGCACAAATGTTTGATGAAGATTTACCTGAGCCAATCATTTCACCCATATCAGAGGATGAAGACCTAAAATCTGACATTTCTTTTCATCCTCAGGTTAACAATTTTGATGCATGTATTTCACAGATGACAGATGAAGAGCTGAATATGGAAATTTTCAAATACATATGCGAAGAAAAGGTGGAACAAGAAGAGAACAAATGAAGGAGCAAATGTCTGACCTAATAAAGATCCAGAGCATTCAGGAAAAACATCGCTGTGTTTTGGGGAGTGCAAATCAAAGATATCACCAGAAGCTTGACAGAATAAAACTTCCATTCCAAGTCAAGCACCATACGAGACCTCCTGATTTTCTTTCTTTCTTTGCAGGAACCACTGGAACAACAAGGAGTAAAAAGGTGGCACGAGCACTGAAAAAGACAAAATTCTTTTTGCCACTTTACCGTTGGAAGAGACCCTTCAAAAGCAACGCTCACGGGATTGTCTTTAATCGGACATCCAATACGACATTGAAACCTCCTTAACAGATGAATTTCATTCACGTCTGGCTGAAGACGAAAAATTCAGCGCTAGCAGGGAGGCAACCCATGCAATTTGTTGTAATTTATTTTCATATTTTGTGAACTTTTTAATTTTGTGTGTTATTTTTTTAGGGAAAGGCACAAACGAAGCATTTTAAGACAGAAGGAATTGTGTTTGGAAATCAAAGATGAGAAACAATTCATTAGCAATGGCTGAATAAAGAATGAAATCTTGAGACTCATTCTAATGAATTTATACTATACTAAGCGAGTGGCGTATTGCGTACACAATTCCGTTGCCTTAATTATTGCTTTAATTCGCTTTTCTGTTGTAATTATATTTATTTTCGTAGACAGGATCCAGACTTTTTGACCTTTCACGATTTCTTTTGTTGTTTAGCTAACAAACGTCCTCTGGAAGATACTTCTGCTATTATTACTCACCCTTTTTCAGGTACTATAAATTCAGCCCGTCATTGCACTTTTGAAGGCATCCTAATTTGATAAAGAAATACATAAAAATGGAAGCTACTTCAAGAAGACGAGTTGAAAACATCTGTGTGTTTTGTGGTAGTACTGTTGGTACTAAACCACAATACATAGAAGCAGCACGGGAATTGGGTCGAGTTTTAGCTGCAAGGAATATGCACCTAATATATGGCGGAGGAGGCAATCTCGGACTTATGGGGATCGTTTCAAAAGCCGTACAGGAGGGAGGCAGTCATGTTTTGGGAATCGTCCCAAAACCCTTGGCAGAGGCAAATCTTATTGGATCATCAAACGGAGAGGAACTAATCGTATCAGGTATGTCTGAACGCCTGGTAGAAATGATTAACTGTGCTGATGCTTTTATCGCTTTGCCAGGTGGCTTGGGTACATTGGAGGAAATTTTTATAGTTCTATCTTGGGCGAACCTGAACATACACCAGAAACCAATTGGACTACTCAATGTTGATGGATTTTATGATTTTCTTTGTGTGTTTCTTGATGATGCTCGGAGAAATGGGTTCGTATCAAAACCTATGAAAGAACTCCTCTTCACTGCCAGACTTGCTCCGGATCTAATAGACCAACTTATAGCCTATGAACCACAAGTTGACCCTATCCTATCAAAAATAAATTGGTCTGAGGAGGATCGTGGTAAGAGGCGTCGAATTAATCTGGATCTTAACCTTTAATTTCCTGTAGATTTCAGCTAACCAGGTACAACCTTCTAACTCTTCTTCTACTGTTTAAGACATTGGGGACAATGTCTCATTTAGGTTTGGGGGAGAAATTTAGTTGATTAGTACCTTGTTTTTTAGTGGTATGTTGTTTTTATTTTTAGTCCCAAAATTTTTCGAAAAAAACAAAAAAATTTGAAAAATTTTTCAAAAATTACAAAAATATTTTGCATTTTTATGTTTTTGTTTTGACTAAAAAGGTGAAATTGGTAAAAGAGGTAGCCGAGTAAGGAATTTCCACTCCTGAGACGTATCTCAAGCCCATTTTCGAAATAAAGTTAATTGTTGTTTATTTCATTTTAAATTATTTAATTTGTGAATTCTCCATAAATCTGACTAAAATGAATCTTCATATGTTCAGTTGACAGGTATTATGAACTTACATGGAACATACAGTCATGAGCTAAAATTGAAAAGTTTGTAATATTCCGTGCTATAGTTTAATTGGAAGAAGCATCTCTAAATAGTGATGGAGTAAAAAAAAAAAAAAAAAAAAACGTCCGAGATCCGAGTTATTAAGTCTGTAAGGGTGTTTTAACACCTAGTGCCCTAAAACCAACTGGTTTGGGAGTCATTGGCCCAAAGCTCGTTACATGGATCGAAGATGCTGCCAAAAATATATATATCTGAAGTCTGAGTAATTAAGTTCGTAGGGGTGTCTTAACACCTGGTGCCCTAAAGCCAACTGGTTTGGGAGCCACCGACCCAAAGCTCGCTACATAGACAAGGAGTGTATTGTATATAAATAAAAAAAAAAAAAAAATCAAAGAAAAAAATCAGAAAAATCAGAAAAATTATTCTATTACTACAAAAAAGGTGTGAAATCTGATAGAACTTTAGGACAAAAATATTACTCTCTTATCAACTGCACTTATGACTGTTGTGGGAAAAAATGAGTTGATTAATATTTTGTTAGCTGTGTATATGAAGAATGGTAAAAATAATCGGAGAATTTACTTATTCGGTAATTTAGAATGAAACAAAACAACTAGTAACTTGGAGTAGAATTTTCACCTGATTAGTCACTAACTTTCTTTATTCTCTTTTCGCTTGTTTTTGCTTTTGTGTGCATTAGTTTTACTACATTTTTACCTTTGTAAAAATGTTTGTGGGTATCATTGCTGTAAGCCCTCACGAGACTACACTCGTCCACTAGGGACACCTAGGGGTTTAAAGGCTTGTTGCATACGCTAAATGCAATCGTGATCCCTACGAAAGTGGCTTAGTTAAATTTTATTATGTTATTTTATTTTCTGTTTTGCTCGAGGACTAGCAAAATGTTAGGTTTGGGGGTGTGATGAGTGGTATTTATATCACTATTTCCCACTCATTTGACCTAATGTTTTGTATTGTTTCTCGAGTTTTATGAACGTTTTGATGTGTTTTGTTGTTATTTTGCAGATAAATAAAGTTTGGACAGCATTGGAAGCAATTTGGGACAAAACTGGTCAAAAATGCGTCAACAGGAAAAATTCCTTCTTCTGCGCGTCGCGCGCTGGAACCCTGCGCGCCGCGACGCCAAGCCTGCGCCGAAGTTGCTAAAATGCGCCGGGTCCACAAAATCAGAATCTGAGAAAAGTTGACTTTGCTAACGTGCGCATGCCACGTGTCACCATCACAACGGATATGCTAACGTGCGCCGTGCCACGTGTCAAGATCTCATTGCTCGGACGGCCACCGCCCCACGTGTCATGCCACGTGTCGCCACATCATCATCCACATCAGCAGCCACGTCAGCAAGTCAACCGAGTCAACGTGCCACGTCATCATCAGCCAATCACAGCGCGCCACGTGTCAAGCTCTCATTCGTCCGACGGCCGCCGCCCCACGTGTCATGCCACGTGTCGCCACATCATCACCATGACGTAAGCAATGACGTCATGAACAATTGACACGTCAGTATGACGTAAGCGATGACGTCATGAACAGTGCCACGTCATCAGATAAGATTTGAGCCGACCAACCAGCGCGTGACACGTGTCACTGTAGCGCGCGTCGCGACGCTGGCCACGCGGCGCGACGCGCGCACCCCATTGAAGCCTATAAATTCAGAACCCGATTTCAGAAATTTGTATCCCATCCTCTCTCTTCAATTCCTTCTAAAGAGAGAGTTTCTCTCTCTAAAAGTCTTTAGTTTTTACTTTTTTTTAAGTTTTGTAAATAATTTTAATTATTTTGTAATAATAGTAATTAATTTTTACTTTTTACTTTCTTTTACAGTTTTTACTATTTATATTTACTTTTTACAGTTTTTACTATTTATTTTTACTTTTTACATTTTTACTATTACCGTGATGCGGTAATTTCTTTATGTTCGGGTGAAAGGTATTTCTTTTACTATTACTATTTAGATTAATCTCCCTTAAAATAATATATTTACTATTTAAATTGGACTTAATCAGGATACCGCCAGATTGGTCGGTGGATAATAAAACATATATTCCGCCTTTATGGCTGGTTATTTTGGTTCCGCCTTTATGGCTGGTTATTTTGGTTCCGCCTTTATGGCTGGGTATTTTGGTTCCGCCTTTATGGCTGGTTGATATTAATCACAAGTTCTTATATTATTTTAATGGGAGATATCTAAATAAGTAGTAGTAGAATTAATTCCTTTTACCTTAACATTTTATTTTATTTTACTTTTCAGTATTTTTATTTTATGTCTTTTATTTTTATGTTTTTACTAGTCCTAGTTATGTGTTAGTTATCTAGGGGTTGTGATAACTTTTAATATCAATAGTTTATAAGGGATTATTTTATAGTTGGGTAATTAATAAGTTTACTTATTAAGTCTTAAGCTTAAAGCTTCTTATTGTCTGATCACCAATAAGATTGAAATGGTAAATCTAAAATGAACTAGACATAGGGATTTTAGGTTTCAGCCTTAGACTTAATAGCCCACGATCTTCCTTGAGGATAGATAACCCTTTAATAGATTTCCTTACAGGATAGGAATATACCTTTGGCGGAGGTAGCCATAATTGGAACTTAGACTTAATGAATCCAAGTAATGTGGTTGACATAGGAATATGATTCAATTGGGTTATACTGGGTATTGTAGTTGACCATCGGAAGAGGCTTTTACATAATTTAGTGTTCCAGGTTAGTAAACAGATTTATTACAAACATAAAATAATCACTTCATCTTTTAAATGATATTAAAAGAATTCACAACCTTATATTTTTATCTGGTTTTCCTTAGTATTTTCTTTTATCTTTTTTATTTATTTATTTAGCAAATCTACAATCAAACCAATCAAGAATCAATTCCATTTTCCCCTTTAATTAGATATTTGTAATTAAATAGATTCATAATTAATAACAACAGTAGGAATTAAGTCCTCGTGGGATCGATATTTTTATACTACTTGAACAATACGTGCGCTTGCGTTATACGTGTGTGTTTACGCCGGTCAGGTCAGCGTCCAGGGTCGAGGCCCACATTTTGACAGCGGTATTGGGATGCGTCCCAGGGCGAGGCCCCCGTTGTCGGTTGCAGCTATGGGATGCGTCCCAGGATCGAGGTCCACTGCATCATATCTTTCGGGATGCGTCCCAGGGTCTGAGGCCCACATTTTGTCAGCGGTATCGGGATGCGTCCCAGGGTCGAAGCCCCCGTTGTCGGTTTGCAGCTATTGGGATGCGTCCCAGGATCGAGGTCCACTGCATCATCATCTTTCGGGATGCGTCCCAGGGTCGAGGCCCACATTTTGTCAGCAGTATCGGGATGCGTCCCAGGGTCGAGGCCCCCGTTGTCAGTTGCAGCTATTGGGATGTGTCCCAGGTTCGAGGTCCACATTATCAGCAGCATCGAGACGCGTCTCAGGATCGAGGTCCACTACAGTATCAGCTCAGCGCGAGACAGCTAGCTAGCCAGGTAAGTAAAATGCATTGCAAACTTTGATAGGATTGTTCAAAGTCACACACTGCACAAGTCCCATCAAAGAGGGGGGCGACTGTAGGCATTGCATTTTTGCATGTGAAACCCGATGATGAGCCTCATTTGGAGGCACTACCTTTTGAGTCACGGAAGCCGCGGGAAACGGAGGATTCGGAAGGGGAAATTCAGAACAAATAAGCTCACTGTCTTCGTTATTGCTGCGTTCGTTACTTCGTTCGAACGGGAAACAGATTGCGGGCGTTCGTGTCGCGTTCGTGTAAGCGTTCGAACGGAGCCGGTAATTCTGGTTTTGCTGCTAGCCTCACACCCCAGCCCATTTAACTTCCCAAAGCCCATAAAACACATCCCAAATTAAATAAATAAATATTAAATTAAATATTAAACATTAAAATAAAACATTTAAACCATTTACCAATTAAAATAAACAATTACCAACTTAAACTAAAATCATGCCTAAATTAAACAAATCACATACTAAATCAAAATATAATCATACCAAATTAAATCAATCCTAACCAATTAAAGCCAACATATATTGACTTCCTAATCTAATAAGATATTTACCAATATAAAATATTGTTTTCCTAACCAACACAAATTAAATATTACAACTTCCTAACTAAATTATTTTGTCCCCCCTCAATCTAATCCTTTCCTTGTTGAACACAAAATCAAATCCTCTTTTTGATGACAAAATCCCTTCCTTGTGACACAAGGCCAAACCCTACCTCTCCTCTATATAAACATGACTAAACCAATGCCATCCCGGCTCTCCAATCTCTCTAGCTCATACACACAATTCACACAAGAATTATAGCAAGAAATCCTAGACATCACGAGCATATCACTCCCTTGATCCTCACTCTCACACCACCGAAAATCACACCAAAACAATCCCTAACCACCACCGAAAATCCTCCCAAAACAGTCCCCAAAACCCCAAAAACAGTAACATAAAAAAACTACATAGATAATCTTAAGAATAATCATATTTAATTGCACTAAGAACCCACACGACTTGGAATAGTTCTTTGAAAACGTTGAAACAGGTAGCCCGTGCAGTGAGCAGCAAAATAGGAGCCGAATAGGAGCAGAACGGAGTTCGAATCGTAAGCAAAGCAGCGAAACAGTGAGTTAGGACGTTGAACCAGCGGACCAGAAAAAGTTGCGGAGCTTTATCCCCTTTTGATCTTCGTGGAACGTGAGTCCGAGAGACGGCTTAAAAGGTTAGACCTGAGGGTATCTTTCACACTTATTCTCATCTTTATTTTTTTTTTTAGTCATTTATTTTGATTATATTTTCTGTATTTGTGGTATCTGTTGTGTGTATGATGTATGTTGTGGGTATTGGATGAATGAGAGATGTGTCAACTCTCGCGGTATATCGGATGGAAACCCGGACATAAATTTCATAGCCGATTCCGAATGGACGGTAATATGATCTGTACTCGGGCCACAATTCCACGTACCGCTTGGGTAAACGACACCATCTTTCTTTTGTTGTGTTGTTCTTGTTTATTTAGTTTGTTTTACCTAAACTCAATATGTCGTTAGTTATGCATGATTCAACCAAGCGCATGGGCTTAGTGAGCTAGTCCAAAGGTCCTCCATTTAGGAGACAAAGAGCCGAAAAGGCCACCTTCGTGACACTACTTCGCCGCGTCGGTTGATGTATGTTCGGTTGGACGCGAGATACGTTCAATCGGGCATACTTAGTTTGATATTGTTATCTTTATTTCCGTATGTATAAGTCAATCGAGCGCATGGGCTTAGTAAGTGTGTTGTGAGATCCCCTATGGGGAGGGGCTAAAAGCCTTTTACCACGATGCTTTGCCGCGCCGGTTGATGTGTTTCAGATTGGATGTAAGATATGTTCAATCGGGCATACTTGGTTGATATGATTGGTTCTATTCTTGTATGTGTGATGTGACGCGCATGGGCTTAGTATGTTGGTCTAAAGGTTCTCTCTTTGAGAGATCAAGAGCCCCAAAAGGTCACCTTTACGGCAGTGCTTCGCCGCGCCCTTTTATTTTCTGTATTGCATCATATTTCATGCATCAGTCCATGTCCGTTCGAACGCGTTCGCAAACGCAACTCAAACGTGCATACATTTTGCCTTATCATGCATCAGGTCTCCTTTCCGTTCGAACGCGTTTACGAACGCTACTCGAACGTGAGTATTCTGTTTCATTTCCGTTCGAACGCGTTAACAAACGCCATACGAACGTGAGCATTCTGTTTCATTTCCGTTCGAACGCGTTTACGAACGCTACTCGAACGTGAACATTCTGTTTCATTTCCGTTCGAACGCGTTTACGAACGCTACTCGAACGTGAACATTCTGTTTCATTTCCGTTCGAACGCGTTTACGAACGCTACTCGAACGGAGCATTCTGTTTCATTTCCGTTCGAACGCGTTTACGAACGCTACACGAACGTGCACACACTGAACTGAGTCTGTCTTATTATATTCATGCATGATTGCCTATTGGTTGATCTTTCTTATGCAAATGTGTCGATGTATTACCATTCATATGCTCGTGTCATGATAACATTTGGGTATTATTTCTTGCGGTATATCGGATGGAAACCCAGACGTAAATTCCGTAGCCGATTCCGAATGGACGGTAGTGCGGTCTGTACTTGGGCTACAATTCCACGTACCACTTGGAAAAGCGCCCATACGTGTGCTTGTATGGTTACCATGTGTGCTTGTATGGATAATATGTGTGCTTGTGTTTTTCCTGAGTATGATATGCAAGTAAAGATGTATGTTAGTTGCTATCTTGATATATGTTAAGCATGCAATCTTATATATGAAATACACGTATATTTAGGCGCATATTTTAATTTATAAATGTGACTTTAGAAGCATGATACCTCTAGAAATAATTGTTACTTCAGCTTGTTTAAATTATTATATAAATCCTTTCATTACAAGTGACATAAGTAAGGGACCATTCCGAACCCAACGGTTTGAGGTCTTCCCTTGCGAGGGGTGAGTGCGGCCTTAAATCTTTGTCCCGGTTCACACCGGGTGGCGACTCCATGTTATGTAATCTTTCCCAACTAGGCCGCGAGCCTAGGAACGGCGTCGCTCAGTTTTCTGTGTCCCACAACCGGTTTACACGTGAGGGGAGTGTTGAGGAAAATATCACACCTCGGCTGAGATAAACAATTAAACTCAAAATATAAACATTGGGCAACCCTCAGCTCTCAAGCTGGCTTTTGAGTTAGTTAGGCCACGAATTTCAGACATCTAAGTGAAGAAGTGATTTTCCGAAGACTATTGCCGCTTTATCCGGTACATGCAAATGTTTTGATGATCTTGCCAAGCGAGTACTATGTTAGGAGTCCTCAAGGGGTGTGACTTGGTAATGTAGGGTTCAGGATCTCACCTTGAGGTTTTGGGTTCGAATCCAGGGGGTGCACTTCTTGTAAGAGCCTGAAACAGCCGGTGGTTTTACCTGCGCCGCGGCCCAGAATGGGTGGTTTGGTGGCGGAGTTTCATCGTTTCTAAAAAAAAAAAAAAGTATTATGTTAGGAGTTTTGCCGAACATGATGGTTGATCTGCAATCTAGTGGAAGTCACAGTGTAGATGGGAACTGGAGAGCACTTGGGAAGCTGCTTATTTACTGTTCATGATGGTTTTCGGACCCTCCTCCGTTTTTCTGCTGAGTAGTATCTTTTTTTTTTCTTTGCTAACTCAAAGATCTGATAGCAAGTTCTGTTAGGTCCCAGCCAACGTGATAGAAACCTGCCTGGAACAAAGCCAAGCAAACCTCTCCACGTGTTCTATGCCCCAAGAACCGCGAATCTTGATTTTGTAAGAACAAAATCCTTCCAAGATCAAGTCCAACCCTTAAGGAACATTGCCCTTAAAAACCTTTCTTTATTTCTTTGGAGAATCCTGAACAGCGATACAGCGCCACAACGCTTGCCACACGTTGATAAGATTTTGTTCCGTAAAACCAAGGAAGAATCCACTCCCTCAAGATGACACAAGTCAATTTGTTTTGTAAAAAGATATATTATTGGTTAATTATCCATTACAATGAATAATGCCCCTTTAAATAGGTGGCTAACTCTAATTCTACCAAAATATAATAAAACCCTAATAAAATACTTGAAAATTTCGTCCATGGGCTTTTTAATTTAATTAATGTTCAGCCCAACACTTAAACAACACATAACTTAAAAAAATATAAAATATAAAAACTATAGGGATACATTGCGTCCTCATTTAGACCATGAAGAAATCCGAACTGGACTTTGATGTAAACTTCAAACTTGTAGAGCTACGAGTTCTCTTTCCAATAAAACTTGAATCACCAAAATCGGACATCAGACGAGAAAGTTACGTCCAAAATACGAAGACTGCGTAAATCCCGCCACTGCTAATGCACCATTCGGAAATAAAGCCCAAAATCAATCAAGGCAGCCCATGCACGTCCTAGACCCATTCCAATATTGCTTTAGACATAATAAAGCCTTCACATAATGTCTCATGCATGGACCAAACTCCGGAACCCAAGGAATCTTCCAAATCCACCAAAATGGCCCAAATACACCAATTTGATCAAGCCATGCAATCAGCCACAACTTCAAGTTAACTTGGCCCAACAAACAGAGCTCATTCTGGATCACATCATTCTCCCTCTCTTGAAAAGGATTCGACCTCGAATCCGAACCCGGGTCATAGATAAAAATGACAAGATCAATTGGACGATTATTCTGTAACAAGGAAAAATCACATGGAAGAAAAGTGTCAATGTTAGTACAATAATGCTTGTGTATTGTTCCCTCTTGCCCATACTCTTCCGCAATATCTAATTTTATTTCACCCACCGTCCCAATGAGATTCCTAATTAAGTTCACACTCTCATTCTCATTCACAACAAATTCTACATGCTTAACACTCACAAAACTCTCACACGTATTTACCAATGTGTTTCCCGGCTCACTACTCTCATTTGGATGCTCAACACTCTCAACACATTCGACTACACATGTAATTGCATCAATACAGTTAGCCATGTATTGAGCTTCAAATTTATCATCACCAGCAACAGCTACGTCATCCACCTCAGAAATAGCAACAATCTTCGCATCACACTCACTCATCACTACTTGCTTACTCACTACCATGCTCATATTTTCTTCTTTGACATTAACAATATCACTAGAAAATTTATTTTCTAAGCACTCAACAACTCTTTCTTTTTTCCTCTTTTCAACCTCACTTCTCCTCTTCATTATTAATTGATCTTTATAAGCTTGTTGTGGTGTTAAAAGAGAAATAATCACTGACCTCCGCTCCGTGACATAAATGTACCTACTCCTCTCAACATGATGCCACACTTGCCTATCATACTTCCATGACCCACCCAACAATATGTGACAATCAAGCATAGGCAC
>SKCR01013038.1:20000-34582 GCA_019454045.1 Zanthoxylum bungeanum
AAAATGTACTCTTCGGGTGAGAACAAACCACACAGTTTGGGATAAATTTTTCTGTCCTTTTCTATTTCATTGAAAGAGTTTAAATACATATTTTATCTAACCACCCTTCCTTAATTTACGACCACAACTATCGTGCATTAACAGAAATTCAATCATGGAAGTAGAAATAACCAACTAGCAGAAGAATAGGACTTAGTAGCATAGTGGGACTGTAACTGAAATAAAGACTCTACAGACTTGACTAAAGACTCTACAGACTTGACTTAATCCAAATATTTTTGATTCGGCCGAGAAACACGGTGAGATCTTCGTGGTTTATCAAGTTCATACAATAATTCACAGGACTTTCATCAAACAATTCATCCGCATAATATTTCTTCTGAGTTTTTGAACTTCATAATTTTAGAATGTTAAAACTAAGCAACAACTTGATCAGAATCCTCAACATCCTAACATTCCTCCTCTCAATCCCAATCATCTGGGCCGGCGTCTGGCTCTCCAACAAGGGCGTTACCGAATGCGAGAAGTTTCTGGACAAGCCCGTGATAATTCTCAGCGTTTTCCTGATGATTATTTTGGACCTGAAGCAATTTTGGTGTTCTGTCTCAATTCGTCTTTCATAAACTTTCATTCTCCTTAGTATATATACACTCCCCACTGTTCTTGGTGTTTTTAGTTCCCAAGCAAATATCTTGAGTGTGAAGGGTATTAATCGGTTTTCTGCAAAATCGATTGAGACATAATATTTTTTTGGGCTTGTTTTATTATGGGGATGGCGAGTCTGACATATTGCTAGTAAAAATTCTGGACAGAACCGCGAAACGTCTTAAAGAAAGCGATCTATTCCGCGACTCAACCCAACTTCATTTTTATATTCGTGGTGAACGGTAACATTGTTCTTATTTTTTCCATATTGTTTCAACACAGTGAATGTTGAATTGCAAACGAATGTTGATACTTGTGGCTCTCACAATTTGGGGGAAAAAACAATTTATCTATAGGCCATTATGAACTGAAAGAAGCAAAATTCACAATCCAAAAATGAATTTCAATTTTTTTTACCATATATGAAAGCAATAAAAATATATTTTACTTAAAACTTTTGAAAAAAATTTACAAGAAATAAATTCATATCAATATTGAAAATGCAACTGTGATTTACAAAGAAGAACAAAAACAAATGTCCAAAAGAAAGCGAAAGTGAGAGTTTAATTTGTAGGAAGTGAGGGAGAGGACATAGAAGTCTGAGATAGAGAAAGAAAGAAATGAATGAAGAGTAATTTTGAGATTTTGAAAATTTTAAATTTTGAAAAATAAGTATATTTTTTAAATGGGTGTAGAGAGAACTTCGGTGGTTCAAATAACTCTACCCTTCGATTAATTGATACTATATTATTGCTCCATTGAAAGGTCTAAATTAAGAAAGTCTTAGATACTCTTAATAAATTACATCCTTCTGGTAAAATTTCTCAATGTATTGATGGATTATGGGTGTGTTTGGTGGAGCGTTAGAGTTTTAATGCTCCATTAAATAGGTAAGTTAATGTTAATGTCCTCAGGGGGCGTGACTTGATAGTGTAGGGCTTATGATCTCACCTTGAGGTCCTGGGTTCGAATCCAGGGAGTGCGTTTCTTATAAGAGTCTTGGACAGCTGGAGGTTTTACCTGCTCCGCTTGAGTCCGGAATAGGTGGTTTGGCGGCGGGGTTTCCAACGATTTCAAAAAAAAAAAAAATGTTAGCATTAACGTTCATAAAATCATAATCTCATAACATGAGATTATTTTATGACACCAGCTTATATTCTTGTGTTTGTTCCATAACTTATAAGATAACTTCTACTATCTGACAGTACTCTCTACCAAACACATTCTATAATTACATGTAGAGAGTACGAGAAAGAGCTAGACATATAAATTTAGGTGGTTCAGCCACGTATATGAAATATGAGCCAATTTGTAATATGTATATTAACATTTTCATAATTGGTTGGAAAATAATATTCCAGGAATAGAGTTTGATGACAGTTGAAAATAATCTTTAGATATTAGTTCTGATATTCCCATATTTAGTTAATAAACAGTAAGGGAGCTTCCAGATGTCATGTCAATGCAGTTACGGAATCATTGTCCAATATTCTTCAAGTCTAAAACATATTGGATGGACACTTGTAATGTGAAGATAATTTGTTTACTTAAATTTTAAAACCCTTACGTTTTGTTTATATACTCTAATCATTATGGAGGCTACGTGCACAGCAAGAAGTGGAATATTTCAATTAAATAAGATTAATCCCTGTGATTTTCAACGGTCTGTTACTATTTGATATCAAAGTCCACATTTCTGTATTATTTTGTATGCTATGATCTTATCAACTCTATCTGAAAACATAAAAAAAACTTGGCTATTTGACTTTGTTTTCTGTTAATTATTTCTTCCTATGGAGTTCTGTATAAAATAATCAAAATTTTCTTGGCAATGAAGAATATGGGGACTTAAATTTATATTAATACACTGAGCTGATCCATGGTTTGAGGTAATTGACCATTCAGAGCACCTGAAATGGAGAGATTGTCAGTTCTTGGACTTGTGTTAGCAATTGTGTGTGTCATAACAAGTAAATATGCTAGTTATGGAGCTACCCTTTTCTCAAAATGTTCGGCGAATGATTTAGAAGCTCTCATTGACTTCAAAATTGGCCTTGGAGATCATGAAAACCGGCTCTCGTCCTGGAAAGGAAACAACTGCTGTCAGTGGCGTGGAATCAGCTGTGATAATGATACTGGAGCTGTTGTTTCCATCAACCTTCGTAACCCGTTTCCGGTAAATTCTGATTCTTCCTCCAGGTATGGATTCTGGAACTTAAGTGGGGAGCTTAGACCTTCGTTGATTAAACTCAAGTCTTTACAGTATTTAGACTTGAGTCTCAACACATTTAATGATATCCCAATTCCTGAATTCTTGGGATCATTGGAAAATTTGCAGTATTTAAACCTTTCACAATCTGGTTTTACTGGTGTTGTTCCTTCAAGTTTGGGAAATCTCTCTAGACTGCTGTATCTTGATGTTTCTGCTGAGCTTTTCGCTTTAACCGCTGAGAGTCTAGAATGGTTAAATGGTCTTGTTTCTTTAAAGCATCTTGGAATGAATAGTGTTGATCTTTCATTGGTAGGATCTGAATGGGTTGGGGTTTTGAACAAGCTTCCAAATTTAACTGAGTTGCATCTTTCAGGTTGTGGCCTTACTGGGTCCATTACTTCTATTAATCCTGTTAATTTGACTTCACTTGCTGTTCTGGACCTCAGTCTCAATCACTTCAATTCTTTGTTCCCTACCTGGTTTGTTAATATTAGTACACTTTTCTATGTTGACTTGAGTGATTGTGATTTATATGGAAGAATTCCACTAGGATTTGGTCAGCTACCTAATCTGCATTACTTGAGTCTTGCTGGAAACAATAATCTTTCAGCAAGTTGCTCTCAATTGTTCCGCGGAGGGTGGAAAAAGATCCAGTTTCTCAGCTTTGCTTCCAACAAATTACATGGCAAGCTTCCCTCATCCATTGGAAACATGACTTTTCTCATTAATTTTGATCTGTTTGACAACAATGTTGAGGGTGGCATTCCAAGTTCCATTGGTAAACTTTGCAACTTAAAAGAATTCGACTTATCTGGCAATAACTTGACTGGTAGCTTGCCTGATTTAATTGAAGGGACTGACCTTTGTGCTTCTTCTAATAGTCCTTTGCCTAGTTTGATTTACATGAGACTAAGCAACAACCAGTTGACGGGCAAATTGCCTGGATGGTTGGGTCAGCTTGAAAATCTTGTTGAACTTACTCTGAGCTTTAATTTGCTTCAAGGTCCCATCCTTGCTTCTCTGGGAAATCTGCAAAACCTTACTAATATGAACCTTGATGGGAATCAGTTCAATGGAACTCTCCCTGAGAATTTTGGACATCTTTCTCAGTTGTCTATCTTGGATGTTTCTTCAAATTCTTTAATGGGTATTATTTCTGAAGTGCACTTTTCAAGATTAAGTAAACTGAAGATCTTGGGAATGTCTTCAAATTCCTTCATTTTGAATGTCAGTTCCAATTGGAACCCTCCTTTTCAGGTTCGGGTTCTTAATATGCATTCATGTCATTTAGGTCCCTTGTTTCCTTCATGGCTTCAAACTCAAAAAGAGGTTTCTTTTCTTGATTTCTCAAATGCCAGCATTTCAGGTCCCATACCCCACTGGTTTTGGGATATTTCTAGCAATTTGTCACTCTTAAATGTTTCTTTGAACCAATTACAAGGTCAGCTTCCAAATCCTTTAAATTTAGCTCCCTTTTCAGATGTTGATTTCAGCTCCAATCTTCTTGAAGGACACATTCCTCTTCCTATTGTTGAGATTGAGTTACTATACCTTTCCAACAATCACTTCTCAGGTCCTATCCCACAAAATATAAGTGAATCCATGCCAAACCTGATCTTTCTCTCTTTGTCGAGTAACCGGTTAACAGGAGAAATTCCAGGCTCTATTGGAGAAATGCAGTTGCTTCAAGTCATTGATCTCTCGAGGAACAATATTTCTGGAAACATTCCTTCAAGCATAGGAAATTGTTCTTTCCTGAAAGTTCTGGACCTCAGTTACAACAATTTGTCAGGGGAGATTCCTGTATCCCTGGGTCAATTAACTCAGATTCAATCTTTGCACCTAAACAACAACAAACTTACAGGAAGTGTCCCATTATCTTTTCAGAACTTAACAAGTTTGGAAACTTTAGATCTTGGAAACAACAGGTTTTCAGGTAACATTCCATCATTGCTTGGAGATGGCTTTGCAGACCTGAGGATTCTCAACCTAAGGTCAAATCAATTTTCTGGAGAAATTCCTACCAAGCTTTCAAATTTAAGTTCATTGCAAGTGCTGGACCTGGCAGAAAACAATTTGACAGGCAGCATTCCAGGAAGCTTGGGTGATCTTAAGGCTATGGCTCGCGAGCAAAACGTAGTCGAATACCTCTTTCTTGGAAGATACAGAGGGATATACTACCAGGAAAACTTGGTCATCAACACAAAAGGCCAGCAGCAAAGATACACCAAGACTCTCTCTCTTGTGATCAGTATAGACCTCTCTGGAAACAATTTACATGGAGACTTTCCAGTACAATTAACAAAACTTCCAGGCTTGGTGGTTCTAAACTTATCAAGAAACCACATCAGTGGCCAAATTCCTGAAAATATTTCAGGTTTGCATAAACTGGAATCTCTTGACCTCTCAAGCAATAATCTTTCAGGTGCCATTCCTTCCAACTTGTCTTCACTATCATTTCTGGGTTACTTAAACTTGTCGAATAATCAATTTTCGGGCAAGATCCCTTTTGCGGGTCATATGACAACTTTTGATGCATCTTCTTTTGCTGGGAATCCTGGTCTCTGTGGAGATCCACTTCCTGTGAAGTGCCAAAGTGAAGATTCAGATGGAGGAAGAAATGTTGCTGAAGCTGACAATGAAGATGCATTCATTGACAAATGGTTTTACTTGAGTCTTTGCTTGGGATTTGCAGCTGGAATTGTTGTTCCCATTTTCATTTTTTCAATCAGGAAACCTTGGAGTGATGCTTATTTTAGATTTGTGGACAAAGTTATTGATAAATGGTCATAAAGAGTCTAAGAAATTAATCTGTTCGTCCTCATAGGGCGTGTAGGGTTTAAGATTTCACATTGAGGTATTGGGTTCGAATCCATGCGTTTATTGTAAGAGCTTGAGACAATCGGAGGTTTTACCTGCTCCGCTTAAGTCCGGAGGGGTGATTTGACGGCGAAGTTTCAAACCATTCAAAAAAAAAAAAAACCCATTTGTTCATTTAAATCTTTTTATTTGTTTCTTGTAATTGTTTTGCTTTATAAACTATATAAATCAAAGTCTTTAGTACTCCATTTGTGTTTAAACCATTGAATTTTTACCCTAAAAAAATATAAATAAAAATCAGACATTTCATTAGAAATTAATTTTCATAAGAATCAAAGAATAACTAAAGCGATAATCAACTATTAACTTCCGCTACTTTAAAATCTTACTTACACACCACGCGCCTTACTCGAGCGTGAAAACACACTTGCCCTTACAAATTACCGTTATTACCCGCTACCGCCAATAAACAAGTCCCACATCCAAATATGTAGTAAATAAATAGATAAATAAATTAATATCTCTGTCTCTTCTTCAATGGCTCTCTTCACTTCAATCTCGTCAACTCCTGTATCAGTATCGGTACCAATCCGTCGCCGTTTAATCAACGGCCGACGGTCTTTGCTCCTATTTGCTTCACTTAGCCCTTCTGAATCATCACCATCAGCTCCAGCTGCAACGTCTTCGATTAATGAAGCTGCTGTAAGCTCTGCTAAAACTCCACCATCGAAACCCTCTGTCGAGTCCTCTCGACAGCACGATCCAAGCTTCAAATACGCGATGGCGAACCCCACTGGCGCCGACTCACATGTCGGGATTTTCAGGTCCACTGAGTCCATCATTGAAAGGGTGATGTGTATTTTTGAGTTTAGTTCAGTTTACTTTTCTGCTTTGTTTATGTGTTCTAGGTAGATTTTTCTTTTCTTTTTTCTTCTTCTGTGTCTGTTTCATTTTTTTTAGTGGATTATCAACTTCGCAAGTCCCGAGTCATGACTTAGTGGTGTATATGGCTCAGTATTTGACCTTCAGGTCTTGAGTTCGAATTTAGTGAGTACGTTTCTTATAAGAGTATGAGACAGCCGAGTTTTACTTCTCCGTTTAAGCTCGGAATGAGTGATTTGGCGGCCGGATTTCCAACGATTTAAAAAAATAAAAACTTCGCAAAATTTGATTTTTACAAAAAAGCATTTGCTACTCTTTATTCCAGTAGGGCAAATTAAAATTATCTCATTAATAAACCAATCTCTTCATTAATTTATAGGATATTTTAACAAAATTTCAGATTGAGTAGAACGACTTGTCCCGTTCACCTCTATGTGGCTCCGCCACTGCCCAGATTCCTAGATAGATTTTACGATTAAGAAAATTTGGTGGAATTTGGACAGGTTATTCCAAGCATACTTCTGTAGGGAGTCAATAAATTTGGCCTCTGATATTTGACAGATGGCTGAAAGGGGAATAATTATTTCAGGTTCATTGTGAAGTATATATGACTTAGCTCTATGTTTTTGCATGATTGTTCTGTCATGATCTAGTGTGACAAAACTTTGTTCCTTGTCCATTATTGAGCAGCTAATTTTTGACTTCCGCTTCTTGGCGCTTCTGGCTGTTGGAGGTTCATTGGCTGGTTCATTACTGTGCTTTCTAAATGTGAGTTCTCATACCCTGCATCTATATTCTCGTGGGGGATTCTCAATTTTGTTAAAAGTACTTATAATTTGAAGATCTAAAAGTAATTTATCAGGGTTTTTTTTTCCTCACAAGTATATATAAATGTTGAATCAAGGTGTTCTATACCATTCTATAGATCATGAACACAAATACTGATTACTACTGATCTTTGTAGGGTTGTATTAATATTGTCGATGCATACAAAGTTTATTGGACAAGCTGTGTTAACGGGATTCACACAGGCAAAATGGTTCTTCGATTAGTTGAAGCTATTGGTGAGATTCTCAGAGTTCATATGAACAACTTCATTGATAACTTGTTAATTATTTGTAAGAGTACTTCTTATGTATTGATCATTACTTATTTGGGACAGTCATATTGATAATGTCATATCCAATGCAGACGTTTATCTTGCTGGGACAGTCATGTTGATATTTGGTATGGGGTTATATGGATTATTTATCAGTAACGTCCCTCCTGATGTGGCTCCTGATGATGATCGTGCACTCAAAGGATCTTCCTTGTTTGGAATGTTCTCTTTGAAGGTACTCTAACTCTACTACTGTTGATTTCATTTGAACTTGTCAAAAGTTAAAATATTAGAATCTGGATCTCCTGTTTGTTCTCACACATTACTATTTCTAAAGCTTACCCAATTGATGGTTCTTGTTGGTTCGTAGACGAGACCAAAATGGATGAAAATCAGCTCACTTGATGAACTGAAGACGAAAGTGGGACATGTCATTGTAATGATTCTTTTAGTGAAGATGTTTGAAAGGAGCAAGATGGTGACAATAGCAACTGGAATGGACCTTCTAAGTTACTCCATATGTATATTCTTATCTTCTGCTTCTTTGTACATCCTTCATCATCTACACAAACCAGAAGCAGAATAGGAATCATGATTCTTTTAGTGAAGATGTTTGTTTCAAAGGGGCAAGATGGTGACTATACATAGCCACTGGCATGTTTATTCCATATGTATGTATATTCTTATCTTATGCTTAAACTTGTAGCATTTTCTGAAGCATCTTCATGTGAATGAATGAGATGAATGAACAAAAAAAATATAAAATATAAAATTTGCGTTTGCCGGGAGTCGAACCCGGGTCTATTGCTTGGAAGGCAATTATCCTAACCGTTGGACTACAAACGCTTATTGATTTACATATATTTTTATAATATAATTATAGAGTCAATAGATGCTGTATTGCTGTTTTATTATGATCATCCTTGTTTGCTGGTCTGTATCAAAAATAAAGGGACCTATGAAAGTTTTTTTTTGAAAATTAACCTAGGCTATGGCTATTGGCTACGCTGGGTTCTTGTGGATTATAATTTATAAGGAAGATGAAACATTCTTATTTCTTGCAACAAATTCTATACAATCTTTTTTTTTTTAATCGTTGGAAACCTCGCCGCCAAATCAAGTACTTAAGCGAAGTAGGTAAAACCATTGGATTTCACAGGTTCTTACAGGAATCGCATTTCCTGAATCCAAACCCAGGACCTCAATGAAATCTTGAGTCTTACACCACCAATATATCTTAATGAATTAAAGAGAATCTATACAATGTACACTTTCAGATTGTTTAGATTACTTGTCTGTTGTAATTTTGTTAATGCAATCCCACTAATCCATCTAACTCTCTCCCTTGAAAGCTTCATAAGTCTTCCAATCTCTTCACA
Organism: Zanthoxylum bungeanum; assembly: GCA_019454045.1. Lineage (NCBI taxonomy): Eukaryota > Viridiplantae > Streptophyta > Magnoliopsida > Sapindales > Rutaceae > Zanthoxylum > Zanthoxylum bungeanum. The sequence continues at coordinate 29,038 of SKCR01013038.1, forward strand.
GGACTGAGGTGTCTCTCCATTTAGGCCAAAATGTAGTCTCAATAATCAATATAACATTATCCCCAAGAAGCCCAGCAAACTCTTGAAATAGCTAGCGGAAGCTAATTTGAGGAAAGCTGAAAGTAAAAGACTGACGATTATCTATTTTGATTTCGTCAGAAAAATCCTCCGAATACTCCGGTCTTGGATTAGGGCTAGCAATGCGTCTTGTCACAAATAACTTAATTTTCTCCCATGAACAAATGTGCTTCTCTTTCGCTTAGAGTCTGGAGAAGCTCCTTCAACTCTTGCTTCATGAGCTGCTTTTGTACCATTCTTGCTGCCATTGTGTCATCTGGCCCTGGTATGATATCCTGTTGCATTATTGTGAATTGAAAAAATAAAAAAGTTTACTCAATGATGCACAAATGATAAAGTTAGCATGAAATGGCTATGGAAACAACAAGTCTTCGATAGCTTCGAATGATCCTTTCTTGTGACTCTCTTTATTTACACAAAATCTTATCTCTACTTTGCTTCTTTTCATCCCTATGGCCTTGGCCAACTTCTTTGTGATTGATTCATGTTCTTGAAGCTGTCCAATTGCAAAAACTTTGAAATCACACATCAAAGAAGCAACAATTTTATCCTCAAGAATCTTGTTTAACTTCATTAATTGCTCTTACATTCAGTCAATGTTCATATTTTCTGTTTCCAAAATGTTAATTGAACCTTTTTTTTCCCTTGGGGACATGTTAATTGAACCCATTAACCCAAAAGCTTAATCTTTTTGATGATAAAAAGAAAATGATATCTAAGCAAATATGGCAAGTAAATTAGAACCCGTGAATGTGATGAAGTTCAAATTTGAACTACATTAATTGTGAAAAACAAAAATGAAATACCTTGAGACACAAGCAAATTTCAGCCACCTCATTTGGGGCTCAAATACAATTTATTCTTCTTATTCTTCAACAAATTATCATCAAGTTTCTCACTTTCTGTATTCAAAAACTCATACCCTTTAACTTTTTTCTTTCTCCTGGTTCTCCTCCTCTCTTTCCACACACACTCAAGTTCTTCATCATCAAGTTAAACCTCTTCAGCCTCATTGGCCAGTGCCACAGCCCCATTGGCAGCTAAGTTTACATTGAACTTGTTAGAGCAAGAAGATGAAGATTGGAATGATGGAAGGGGAGGAACAGGGTGAAGGGTTTTGAGAGAAGAGAATGTTGAGTGAGTTGAAGATGAAGAGCATATGCTTGTTATGGCCATGCATGATGATTGAAGATTACTCTCTGTTTATGTGTCTAGTAAGAAAATTTTTTTTGATGGATTGGATATGAGATTGAGGGAGGGTAAGGGAAAAGCTTCAATAAAACGACATCACTGGGGGTTTGAACCGTTATTTTTTTTTATATATCTTGTTAAGAAAAACATCCACCGAATTGAGGTCCCTTTGCTGGGCAAATCTGTTCGTTATTTGTAAATAGTACAAGGAACTAAAACCAGAATTCATCAAGAAGGTGAAATTGATAACAATATTCAGCAGGATGCCTATCAAATTGCAGACCAAAAATTCACAGTAATGAAATTGATGATGATAATAATAATAATAATATTAACTGTAATACAAGATATTTCAGTCAGTATGGGAAAAAGCTATGCAGTATCCATATTTTTGCTCCAATTTCATCCACAAAGTGACAGTCAAGATCTCCTCATCTCGCCATCATTCACTCCCCAACCACTTAGAGCATTGGCTAGCCCTGGCTGAGATATCTATGAGACTGATTGAGCAGTTGGAAGACACCATTTACAAAATTAGTTGTGTTATTTAGACATTTGATGGAAGCTTGTAATCGAGCATTTCTTTTATGTTTAATCGAATGGAAGGTCCCATTGATGAGCATACGTGTGCAAATTTCCAGTATACTCCTTTTGCACCTTTTGGCTTGTTTGCTTCAATTGATTTCTGTAAGATCAATACAAATACAATTTCCTAAGTTTAGGCACTGAATAACCTCGACTAGAATGGGGGGAGGGAGTGATCGAGGAGAGGGAGAGAGAGAGAGAGAGCATACAACAGCAGCAAGGAAGTTTACGAGGATGTCCTCTTCAGAAAAATCAACTTTCCCAAAAGGTATGTGGACAATTCCAGTTTTATCTGCTCTGTATTCGACTTTTCCCTTCTTGAATTCTTCTATAGCCTGAAAAGGATATAAAATGAACCCATTTCATCCACCTATGGAACTTATATTAGTTAGCATAAACAAGAACATTTAGTGTGAAACTTTTCCACAGCTGAAATGATTTCCAACTGTCCAGAGACTGGAATATTAGTCTACTTAGTTGTTTCTTCCTTTTCTTTTATAGCTCCAGTACCAAGAGCATACTTCATAATAAATCGAAAAGGAAAACTTATAAACAAAAAAAAAAATTAAGTCTTACCTGAGGTATGTTAGTTGTAATAGTACCAGCTTTAGGATTTGGCATGAGTCCTCGCGGTCCAAGAATCTTTCCTAGGCTGGCAACCTGATACAAATTGCAATGACTTTAAACAAAAATTCAAGGCAGCATTCACACGATTCCAAGGAAAAATTAAAAATTGTCATCGCCCAAGCACATGGACACAGGCACATTAGATTAGAAACAACAATATAACCACATTCCTCTTAAGAAGTTAAAGTTTCTAGGCTGAAGTCTATCTGAGTAACTAATTCAAGGTAAAAAACAAGTAAAGCTATCTCATTGCCACTGCAATATGGTGAAAATAGAAATAAGATCCAGAGCAACACCTTGACCATCATATCTGGTGAAGCAATTAGCTTGTCAAACTCCATGAATCCTCCTTTTATTTGTTCAATCAAGTCATCACCACCGACTAAATCTGCACCTGCATTTTTTGCTTCATCGAACTTTTCACCTGGAAAAGTAATGTCATAACATGATGTAGACAAAGGGAATGAGTGACAACAGTTATTTTACAAATGTTACAAAGAGAAGCAGAGAACTGTGAAAATATAACGTTCAATTTCAACTGAAAAATCTGACTCTCATGTCAATAGATAACACAGGCAAGTAGAAAACTCATTAGGGACTGTGGGGGGGGGGGGGGGGGGGGGGGGGGGGGGGGGGCAGACGGGTAAGGGGATAATATTTTATAACCGTTAATTGAACGGGTCGGGTATAAGAATTGGCAATCCCATTCTAATAGAGGTGAAATCCTTGTGTGAACGGGAGCCCGGTACGTTAAGACAGGTACCTGACCCGTTGTCATTTCTAAAATTCATTATGTTTCGTCAATGAATTTTCAGATATGAAACAATAAACAAAAGATGTTCCAGGGTCATGAAGGAACAGCATCAGTAAATTCCTTAACAACCTTGAGCAAGAACGGCCACTTTAACAGATTGTCCAGTTCCCTTGGGCAAGCTCACCTACAACACGAGGGTCAGAATCAAACAGGACAGTTCAAGTTTAATATCAAACATTAGCAAGCCCACACATATACGTATTCCTATTATGTTGCTAAACAGATTGAACAACGTACTGTCGCTCTAAGCTGTTGATCATTATATTTGGGATCAATGTTGAGGCGAAAATGGGCTTCAGCTGTTTCCTTGAACTTTGTTCTTGACATCTGCTTTAACAAAGATATTGCCGTCTTCAGGTCATACTCTTTCCTGGTTTCCCTCAAATTTTGAATTTCCAAGAACCTCTTAGACCTTGTCTGACAATTGGAAGAGCAAAGAACAGCTTTAACAAATCATACGAACAAACCAACTTTACAAATACATTCAAAACTACACCAATGTATTGAAAATGTTTCACTTTTTTTCCTGCCCCAAGGCAAAACCTATCAGTTAAATAAACCAAAAAAAAAAAAAACACATTTTATTCACATCACATGTCAATTAAACTGAGATAAAAACTTTATGAAACTAAAATCCAACAACCTCCAATAAACCTTTAATTGAAGAAAACAAATAAAAAGATAGACCATTTCACTTACTCAAATCAAAGATATAAATTACCTGTTCTCTTAACAAGAAACAATTTTCAAACTAAATAACCAAAACCCCTCATCAATTAACCCAACAAAAATCATAATTCACAAAGAAACCCAACAAAAAAAAAAAAAAACAATATACATACTCTGTCTCTCTTGAGAGGCAAGGCAGCCTTGCTTTTCTTAGGCTTAGTAGAAACAGTATCAGTAGCAGTGGCCACAGCAGAACCTCCGTCAGTCTCCTCCTCCACATCCTCAGTCGCCGCTTTAGCCTCAGCAGTCACCACCACGTGTCCAAAAAACCCATTTTTGTTCTCTCTAACCGCATAAAAATCAACCCACTTGCTCGCCCTTCTCTCTCCTCCTCTGACATTCAAGTTACTGCACAGTGAAGAAGCTGCAGTCTTGGAGGGTTTGAAAGAAAGAAGAGACAGAGAGGGTGTCAAGTCTTTTGCGTGTACTGACGTGGCAGTGTAAGTTAGCATCAGCGACGACGTAGCCTTGCTACATGTTGCCATTTGTTTGTTGTCGATGATGCTTGTGTATGTTTTGTGTCTCTGAAAATGAAGCTTTGTGTTTTTTTTTTGGGTTCTCGTTATTCAATGCTATCCATCCAGAAAAGTGTGAGAACTGAGAAGATAAGTCTACTAATAATGTACGCAGTCTGCCAATGTAGACCATCATCTATACGGTTTGGAAAATGTATATACGGGTACGAAAATTTGATATTTATCATTTCCTAATGTACCTGACCTCCCGTGTGAGTCTTTATTTATAAGAGAGATTTTATCTTTAATAAAACAAAAATATCCATATTTATATCCAATTTATTCATCTAATAGGTATAGAAAATTATTTTTTTATCCGTATCTATGTACCAATCCCTACGAACCCCATCATCATGAGGATTTTTGTCATCCCTAATAACATTGTCAATTGCGTGTGCGTCACTCACCCTTTACATAAGATGCGCTCTCTTCTGCACAGTGTTTTAAAACCTGGACCTGTCAATCGACCCTAGATGATGAGAGGATCATGGGGTCAGAGATCGGATTGGAGTGTAACCGGAGGCTGATCCGAGATCACTAATTAGCTATATTTTTTTATTATTATTTACAATATATATATATAACATAAATTAATAATAAAAAAATTAAAACAAAACGGCCCAAAAATCCATTGAACCCAGACCGGGTCATCTATTTTACGGTTGAATTGATCGATTCAACGGATTTTTGACCAATTCAAGTGCTAATCATGTTTTAAAATCACCCGAACCGAACTTTATATCGGATTCCGAATCAACCGTCCAATCGCCGGTCCGGTCCTGATTTCACATCATTGCTTCTACAAACTCATCAACAAGACAACTACCACAGTTCAATCTTTGCTAATTTCTCTTTGTTTTCTTAGTGGTATTATCTAATCACATGAAGCCAAGAATCAGTGTAGGGCATAGCAAACTTGTCAGACTTCTTTTCTCTTGTTCTCTTCATATTGTTTTTCTTTTAGCATTTTCATTCAACTTGACTTCTTGTCATAAGACTCGACATT
>SKCR01013039.1:0-34342 GCA_019454045.1 Zanthoxylum bungeanum
TGCTTCTAGTGTGGGGTTAGGGGCCGTTCTAATGCAAAAAAATCGCCTTATCGACGTAGGCAGCCATCGACATGTGCAATCTAGTTTTTGCTACGCACGTTTCGCACACTCCAGCTGATGGGGTTTTTCAGGAAGAAGCAAGGCTATTGGGCAAAATCGATTTTTTAAAATTTTATCAGTCCATATGAATATATCGTGTACGTATTGTAAATCTGTACTTTGCCTTATTCACTCATTGTAAAGTCCAGCAGCCTTCATGCATCCAGCTTTCATGCATGAGTCATGCATCCAGCAAGCAGAAACATACAAATCAACATTCGGTGATATCAAGTGGCATTGAGTTGGCAAAAACGTGTGCACTGTGCACATGTTTTTGCCTATAAATTGAGTTCAGAATCTCAGTTGTAAATCATCCCAAAGAGTGTAAATTGTTAGAGAGAGTGAGGTTTTTTCATTTATAAGTTTTTTAAACTTATTGTATTATATTCTTGAGAGTAATAGAAAGGATTCGGTTTTTCCACAAAACACATTCTAAAATGATCATAGAATCACAACAAGTGGTATCAGAAGCTTTGGTTCTTCTTTGGGATCGTAAAACGAAAAACATAGCTTCGGTTCGGAAAATTGATTGCGACGAAAGTTGTCAAAAATCTAATTTGAGGGTACCATCAACTAGTTCACGTCGAGACGAGTTTGGAGGTATTTTCCGGTGATCAAATGGAGGTCTGAGCTGCCCGCACATACCGACACGCGTCGGAGAGCGAAGCATACTCTCGGTCACGTGCCGCACACGCGTCTGAAGGAAGAAGACGATACATGTGGCACCATATCAGCAGTCCAGTCAGTGCCACGCAACCAGACACGTCAGCAAATCCTGCAACATCATTTTCCACGTCACTCTTCCACGCCAGCGACACGTCAGCAGACAGGTCAGCGCCACGTGTCAGCCACGTCAGCAAGCCGGTCCCACATTTTTTTTCACGTCAGCAATGCCACGTCATCCTGCCACATCAGCAGCATGGTAAATTTCATTCAGCCCCCTGAAGTCTTTTTGAAATTTATAGTTTTGCCCTAGAAGTTTTAGCAATTTACAAATCAGCCCATGTGTTGGATTTAGACCAACGAAGTGTCTATTCCACCATTTTCGAGCGCTCCGGACGCAATGATGACCTAGGATTTGTGAAATTCAGCCCCAATTTTATTGTATTTTCATTTTAAACTTTAAAACTTAAAATGGAATTGGAAGATTCATCTTCTGGTGCAATGATTAAACTGGCTGCAACTAATTACTCCATCTGGAGACCTCAGATGATAGATTTCTTGCATTGCAAAGATCTATTTGATGTCATTGAGTTGAAGGGAGTGAAACCAGAATCTATAAAGACTATGACTGGAACAAACTCAATAATAGAACTCCGGGTCAGATTAGGCAGTGGATCGGTCATAATATCTTCCATCATGTAGCACATGATACATATGCTTATGAAATGTGGGGGAAATTGGAAGACATGTTCCAGGCCAAAACAGCTCGGAATAAAGCCTTAATCATGAGGCGTTTGGTGAACCTGAAGCTACGGAGTGGAACTTCTGTTGCAGAACACACCAACGAGTTCCGAAGCCTATTGAACCAGTTGTCTGTAGTAGACATGCAACTGGCAGACGAAGTTCAAGCCCACTTGCTACTCAATTCTCTTCTTAATAGCTGTGAGACTCTGGTGGTTACTCTCAGTAAATCAGCTCCAGTAGGCAAACTTACCATGCTTATGGTAAAAGATGCCCTGTCAAATGAAGAAGCCAGAAGAAAAGACGTGGGCTCAGATCAAACAGAAGCCCTTGTCTCGGAGCATCGAGGAAGACAACATGAGAAAAATCAAGGTGGGAGGAGAGGAAGAAGCAAAAGCACATGCAAATCCAAGGACGGGATAAAGACATACAAGTGCTTTCACTGTGGCATAGAAGACCACTTAAAGAAGAATTGCCGGAAACTACAACGGGAGCAGAGACAAGGCAATAACCAGCGAAGAAGAATGATGCGGAGACATTAATAGTTACCACAGTAGATATAGCTATAGGCTCTGGCCAGATAGAAACATGCCTTCATACCGCAACTCAAGATGTCGAGTGGTGGTGGATACTGAAGCATCCTACCACGTCACTCCTCATAGGGATTTCTTCACAACATACAAAGCAAGAGACTTTGGAGCAGTGAAGATATGTAATACCAGTTCTTCTCAGATAGTTGGGATTTGTGAAATACAGTTGCGGACAAATACATGGTATACAATAACCCTGAAGGAGGTCAGACATGTTCCAGAACTTTGGCTCAACTTACTCTCCGGGGTAGCCCTTGACAAACATGGTTATGCTAGCCACTTCAGCAATGACACTTGGAGAATGATCAAAGGTGCCATGGTCATTGCCCGAGGACATATTTGTGGAACTCTATACAAGACTAATGTGAAGATATGTGTAGAAAGCCTCAATGTAGCTAAACCAGAGGCTTCTCAAAATGTGTGGCACCAGAGACTAGGTCACATGAGTGAAATGGGGTTGTCTACCTTGACAAAGAAGGATCTAATCTCTATCTCCAAAAATGCGGCTCTGGATCCTTGCAATCACTGTCTATTTGGTAAGAAACATAGAGTCTATTTCAATTTCACTTCTATAAGAAAATCAGAGTTACTCAGTCTGATGTACTCTGATGTTTGTGGTCCCTTGGAGGTAAATTCACTAGGCGGTAATAAATATTTTCTGACTTTTATTGACGATGCTTCTCGGAAAGTATGAATGTATTTTTTGAAATCAAAGGATCAGGTCCTGGACTATTTCAAACTATTCTATGCCATGGTCGAGCTAGAAACAGGGAAGAAACTAAAGTGCCTTCGCACAGACAATGGAGGCGAATACACTTCTAGGGAGTTCGATGCCTACTGCGGAAGCCACGACATACGACACGAAAAGATTATTCCACGCAACCCACAACACAATGGTGTCGCTAAAAGAATGAACCGCACCACTATGGAGAAAGTCAGAAGCATGATCAGTATAGCTAAGCTGCCAAAGCCATTCAGGGGAGAAGGTGTTTGTGCCGCCTGCTACCTGATCAACAGATCACCATCTATACTATTGAACTTTGAGATCCCAGAGAAAGTGTGGTCTGGTAAGAATCCCTCATATTCTCACCTCAGAATTTTCTGATGTTTAGCCTTTGCACACGTATCCAAGGAGCTCAAGCAGAAGCTCGATGCAAGGAATACTCAATGCATCTTCATAGGCGATGAAGACGAGAAATTTGGATACATGCTATGAGACCCTAAGGAAAGGAAAGTCATCAGAAGCAGAGATGTAGTGTTTCTTGAAGACCAGACAATAGAAGACATTGAAAAGCCCAAGATGTCTTCTAAATCGAGTACTAACAAAGCTGATGCGAATCCAGACACAACCCCAGCACCAACACGAGTGGCCACAGATGATGATGGGGTGCAAGACATAACAGAAACAGAACCAGAGGAGGAATGTGGTGTTGAGCAGGGGAGCTGCAACCTGCTCCATCAAATGCTACATGATCATCCACATATCCGGATGATAACAGACAGCCAGAAACCAGTGAACCTCCAGTACGAAGATCTGAGTGAGGCCGGATTCCATAATCCAGATACTCAGGATCAGAATACATTCTGCTTACTGATGAGGGGGAGCCAGAAACCTTCAACGAAGCTGTATCTCATAAAGACAAAGAAAATGGCTGCACACAATGTAGGATGAAATGGAATCTCTGCAGAAAACAACACTTATGAGATAGTCAAGCTCCCACATGGAATGAAGGCACTGAAGAACAAATGGGTGTTCAAACTCAAGAAAGATGGTAGCGGAAAAATGGTGAAACACAAAGCTCGACTAGTAGTCAAAGGATTCATACAGAAAAAAAGGAATTGACTTTGATGAGATCTTTTCACCAGTGGTAAAAATGGCTTCAATCCAAGTCATCTTAGGATTGGTAGCCAGATTGAACTTGGAGCTTGAACAGATGGATGTCAAAACAACATTTCTTTATGGTGATCTAAATGAAGAAATCTAGATGGAGCAGCCAGAAAGATTCAAGGTTTCAGGAAAAGAAAACCTTTAATGTAAGTTGAGAAAGAGCTTTTATGGGCTCAAGCAAGCACCGAAGCAGTGGTATAAGAAGTTTGATTCATTCATGGTAGGTCAATGCTATAAAAGAACTACATCGGATCAGTGTGTATACATTCAGAGATTTCCAGATGGAAATTTCGTTGCTCTTCTACTATATGTGGACGACATGTTGATTGTTGGACAAGAAGCATCAAAGATCAGCCAGCTGAAAAATGAACTCTCTAAATCTTTCGACATGAAATATTTAGGACCAGTTCAATAGATTTTGGGAATGGAGATTGTTCGTGACAGACAGAACAAGAAGTTGTGGCTTTCACATGAGAGTTATATTGAACGGATAATAAAGATATTCAATATACAGAAAGCCAAACCAGTCAGCGTTCCACTAGCGCACCATTTCAAACTGAGAAAGAGTTCGTGTCCCTCATCCGAGAAAGAGATAGAGGAAATGTCAGCAATACCATATTCTTCAGCTGTTGGGAGCCTAATGTATGCAATGATATGTACCAGGCCAAATATAGCACACGTAGTGGGTGTAGTGAGTCGTTTTCTCTCTAACCCTGGAAAGCAACACTGGGAGACAGTCAAATGGATTCTCAGGTACCTCAAGGGTACATCGAAGTTTCGTCTATGCTATTGGGGAGGTGATTCGATCTTGGAAGGCTATACAGATTCAGATATGGCAGGAGATCTTGATAGTAGGAAATCTACATCAGGTTTCATCTACACTTTTACAGGGGGAGCTGTGTCATGGTAGTCAAGATTGCAGAGGTGTATTGCATTATCCACAATAGAAGTTGAGTACATCGCTATAGCTGAGGCATGAAATGAAATATTGTGGCTAAAACATTTTCTCCAAGAGTTAGGGATCAAGTAGACAAAATACAAGATACATTGCGAAAGTTAGAGTGCTCTGGACTTGAGCAAAAACTCAATATACCATTCCCGGACGAAACACATTGATATTCGCTATCATTGGATACTCGAGGTGATGGATCAACAACTACTGAGACTAGTGAAGATCCATACAGATGAGAATCCAGCCGATATGTTAACGAAAGTGATTACTCGAGACAAGCTAGAGTTGTACAGAGACATAGCCGGGATAGCTGTCAGATAATGATTGTTTCAGATGCAGCTGGAGGTGGATAATTGTAAAGTCCAGAAGCCTTCATGCATCCAGTTTTCATGCACGAGCCATGCATCCAGCAAGCAGAAACATACAAATCAAATTTCGGTGATATCAAGTTGGCATTGAGTTGGCAAAAACGTGTGCACTGCCCTATAAAATGAGTTCAGAATCTCAGTTGTAAATCATCCCAAAGAGTGTAAATTATTAGAGAGAGTGAGATTTTTTCATTTATAAGTTTTGTAAACTTATTGTATTTTATTCTTGAGAGTAATAGAAATGATTCAGTTTTTCCTCAAAATACATTCTAAAGTGATCAAAGAATCACAACACTCATTACATCATAAGTATCATAATTTCTTCAAATTATGATTTTCCCCTAATGCGGTTTAACGGAAAATTCTCAAAATACTTTTGAAATAATTCTGAAGATTTCAGAAAATTTTCTAACATCTAATTTCATCCACAACAACTCAATTTCATAAATCAAATCAAATTGAATTAATTATAAATTAATCAAATTAATTCCCAAATTAATTTAATTATTATCTATAACCAAATCCAATTTGATCAATCTAAATAGTCATATCATAAAGTTACTCTAAAATAACTCTTAAGTCACTTATGAGTAGCTAATATAACTCACAAGTTAAACACATCAAACAAACAAAAATATAAGCTACATCATATATAACATAATTAGAATAAATTGAAAAATAATTTCAACGCAAAGATAAAAAATCCTTTACATCACTTTGTCTAAATTCCAACAGTAAAGATTTATGCTTCTAAATTAATGCAAAACTCATCTAAATGAAACCTAAATTTATTTTTAAACAATTTCAAAGCAACCACAACAAGCCAAAAACATAGCTCTTAATGGCCGAATAGCCCTCCTTCATCAAATAGCCAAATGGTCATTTCATCAACAAAAATGGTTTTTTTTTTTGCAAATGGCCAAGGTATTAAATGAAAATAATTTTCATTCTCTCTCTCTCTAGCTTGGTCGAGTGTCCTGTAATCCAAAGAAAACAAAATAAAACCTTTTCATTTCCTTCATTTGATAAAGAAGTCAGAAGCCAAAAAATGAAACTCATTTTCATTCTATTTTTGACTTTGTTTGTGATTGGCTATAAGTCAAAAATTGAAAGGAAAAAAAATATATTTTTCCCTCACTCTCCAACTTGGCCGAAAGCCTACACACTTCATTCCAAAAGTCAGAAGCAAAAATGAAAAATTGAAAATCATTTTCATTCCGCTTTTTTTTTTCACCATTTTGCCAAGAGAACCAATTTATCAAAAGAGAGGGTATTTTGGTTATTTATAACACTAGACTAAAAATAAGCCAAAAATGCCTAAAATGCCTAAAAATAAATGATCATAATTTTAACAAGCTTAATACTTATCCAATAAATACTAATGAATGAATATTCTAAAGAATATTCTCTACGCACTAAAATTTAATTAATTAAAAAATTAAAATTTATACAAGTGTCAAAATCCAATTAATACTAATATGTATTTAATCAAATTATGTATCATATACAAATACACATTAAATACTGAAATACCTCAGCATATCTAACATTACAAATAATCAAATTATCCGTAATTAATTGCCCTAATGCTCTATGAGTTTTCTTTATTAGCGGGACTCTCTAGGTTCATGTGTATCTGTCACATAAATAATTTTCGTGTCCGTAATTTGCCCACTCGTAAATTACAACGACCACAAATAACCACATTGAACCATACAAGTTGAGGTCATCCATACATATAGTCCTTCCGTCATAGGTCATCTGAATTGTACCAGAGATATAGATAAAACGTCAAATCTTCGTCGTGTATAATTCTGTATGTCGCGACATATAATCGTGATTCTCAATACAAATACTCGGAATAGTTCCACAATATACCATGGCCAAGGATTTTAGAGTATCACGAAGTGGATGTCTATATCCCGTAAATGGCAGGATATCAAGAGCATCAGTCCACACCAAACAGAAAGGCGAAGGTCTGATCTAAAAAGATCATTGACGTGACTGCCGTCAAAGTGTGGAGGATAGCTCGCACATCCACAATGGTATCTCAAATGGAAGGATCATTATGCCACTCGACTCGATAAAATTCCTATTAACGTAGTTGTACCCTCTATTAGAAATCTTTCGGTGAGTCGTTTAGTGTTTATCAAATAAATACATACATGTCTATACGGGTCTCCCAAGACTCATGATTCATTGGGATAAAATATCAAACCAAGTCTTGATACATGACATGTACTGGTCTCAGCGGATTTTACTAACCGACATGTGTCAGTAAATCTTGACCAGGAACTTTATTTGAGAATATATTTCTAGTCGTGACACGTACAAATGTCAATTAAAAACTACGTTGTAACTAAGCACTGCAACATATATTCTCGGGTCTTTGACTAATAAACATATCACTAAAACCTTTTAGTTTCAATCTAATCAAAATTAGATCGAACATATATATATAAAATACAAGAGGTGCTACTTTAAAACGTAATATTATGGAAAAATAATGGTTCGTATTCATGAATTGGTCATAAATACGATCCAAATTGGCGCTCCGACACCAACCCTAACACTAGCCTCTGTGTTGTGCGCTCTGCTGCAAATTGCATCGGCAGTGTTTGCCTCAATGAGTGCTTCTCTATTGCCAACATCAGCAAATGCCTTTCATTCACAGCCATCAACTTTTGCAACAAAAAACTTATATGTGCCGTGTGCTGATATCCTGTCACAGAAACCAGTACAAGCAGCTCGCAGAAACCAACTGAGGGGTTCACTTCGTGCGCTCCTTCTCAATTCACAGTGGCTCTATCAAGCTCGGTGGTTCCAACCTCATCTTTGATATCCCCATTTTTCGCTACATAGGGCTCAGTGTCTGGGATCCTGGGATTTTCCCACTTTTCTCCAGGTAATTGTGCAATGTAAAACTTTTCTATGTCGTGTACTGAAATCCTGTCACAGAAGCCAGTGCAATCAGCTCTGCAGAAACCAACCGAAGGGTCCACTATGTGCGCTCCTTATCAATTCATAGTGGCTCTGTTGCGATATTTTATATTGTACCGCAAGTGTACGGTGTCAAGTTTTAGTATAAATCAGTGAAAGAGTGTCGAACCCACATGAATTGTGTTCAACTTACACTAAGTACTATAATTAATAATCTTAACTTTATTTAGACAATAATTAATTTAAGAATACTCTGTATTTAAAACTAAAAACTAAATATGCAAGATATTAAAATGTTAAATAAGATAAACAAATATGAGAGAGATTCTAGAGTCTGATTTCACCTAGTTATCCCCTATGTATTTGTTATGCCAATCAATCATTATTCCGTTGCATTGTTTATAAGTCAAGAATCCTTAAGAATTTACTCTCTCTTCCGAGTAACAGTGAAAATATTATCAATTACAGACTTCGATATCCCTATAAAAATCTAGTAATTAATAATTCATTACGTTCTGTGATTCTGTGTTAACGACTTCAAAGGAACTATAGATTCTCCCGAACTCTATAAAACTCTTAAGTTATATTCTCTAGATCTTATTCAAAATCTATCTCTACCGAGCGATAGATTTTAAACATTCATCATCATAATTTGTGGCCAGCAAACAAGAAGCAGTAAACACAAGAGAATATAAATAAACTAAATTATAATTTCATAAACTCAAATTGGCAATCAATACATAGGTTCAAACCTTGGCTATATCATCCTCTAGAAATATAGATTTAGTCTATGACTAAAGATCATAACAATGAAAATATGGCCATGAATATAATAGAAATCATTAGAGTTTAAAGATATAAACTAGATTATTAAACCCGAATTGAATCCTTTCATCTTCGGATGTCACCGCCTTCGTCTTCTCTTGTCGCTCTTCAATCTTCCCCATTGGATCTCTCTAAAATATATGTTTTGTGACTTTGTGTTGTGTATTAGCCTCTCCCTTGAGCCTTGGACAAACTTATCTATTTATAATAAAGCATAGGTTCTTATGCATGTAAAACCCTAAAATTAGGTGTTTTTGTTCGATGTGGGGCACTGCGGCGTCGAAAGTTGGCGTCGCGGTGCCAAACTCCCTGGTTTTTGTATGGAAGTCATCAACGAAAGCACGTCGCGACACGTGGCAACTTCCCAGGATTTGTGCTTTCTGCATTTCTGCTCTTCCCGCGTGCTTTTGATGCATCCGTATGGTCCTAAAACACGTACAAATGCCACAAGATCCATGTATTAATGCTTCCTATAAGTAAAACATAAAAGAACTACAAAATATATTAAATGATATGGAATCTAACAAAATAGTAAGTTAAGAATGCAAGAATAAGTGGGTATAAACCACACTTATCAAACACCCTCAAACTTAAGATTTTGCTAGTCCCGAGCAAAAGTCAAAATAAAAAATAAATAAATAAACAAACAATAAAAGTAACTAAATTAACTAGGCCACTTTCGTAGGGATCAAGATTACATCTAGCATATGCAACAAGCCTTTAAACCCCTAGGCGGCCTTAGTAAACGCGTTATAGTCTCGTGAGGGCTTACAGCGATGACACCCACAAACGTTATTCACATACAATCATGCAAAAATATAAAAATAATAAATAATCTCGATAGTTATGTATAATATTGTCCTCAAAGAATGCTTATCAATGAAATCAGAGAACCTTCAAAGTACTCAACGCAACTTAAATCCAAGTTCCTGAATAAATTATCTAAGTTAGACTCACAGTGTGTGTGTGTGTAAAGATTCATTCACAGCTCGACTCATAAGTAAGCTAACTCATTGATTTCATCTCAAAAATTGAGATTCGATTGGTTAAATCAACATAGATATCTCAAATTAACTCTGTAATTGCCTTTCCTTTGCTCTGTATGGTATGATTTTATTTTCTTTTATTTTCTCATTTTTTCATTTTTTTAACACACCTACATTTTAAGGTATTATTTCTCCCCATGGTGGTCCGAACACTCGCTAATGGGTAGCTTCACGCTTATCGGTTATATGTGGTTTCTTTTTCTTATCATACCTTACATCATAATATTAACATATTGAGATAGACATCTAAGCAAACAGTATTCATCGACAAACAATTTCTTCAACTAGTCACTTTGCCAACTACTTAGGTTCTTACTGCTAAAAACCTATTATTAAGTGTTACGAGTATAACCTAAATCGTCTACTCAAGGCATCAGATAAAAATCAATTGGGACTTATCGTTTCTAAGATTTCATCAATAACAAAAAAATTCATCATTAGACTTAATGCTTTACTGTCAAGGATTTAAAAACAAAACAAATAAAAACAATTTTTTTTATTAAATATATAGCAGAAACTATCACTACATGTATATAAGAGGAACTATCACTACATGCACACACCCCCAAACTTAAAAGTTGCATTGTCCTTAATGTAAGATAAACATAAAGAAACAAGATTAAGGAATAACACTATCGTGCATGGAGTTGATCAGGATCCTACTGGTCAGAATCTGATTGTGAGGGTTGTGTGGTTTGTGCTACCTGCATAAATAGCATGCAAATTGATGAATACTAAAAAGTGCATATTTATTATACGAAAAGTCAATCATTTCACACTTATAGTTTCATTAATCCCCTTAAATTGACACATTTGTGAAATAATATTTTAAGTTATGCTTTGAGTGTTTTTATTGTGTTATTTTATGTTATTTGATAGGTAAAATACTGGTCGGAAGCTCGACAAGACAAACCAAACTTGAAAAATGGCAAAAATGGAAATTCAGCTTCCGCTTTGCGACACGAAAATGATGGCACGTCGTGACGCGCCTAATAAAATAGAGACACCACCGAACTCGCCATTCTCTCACACGTGTCCCCATCGTGGCACTCGTGTCGCGACGTGTGGAGCCTTGGTGTCACGTTGCATCGACCAAAATATGCTTATAAATAGAAGCGTCCAACAAAAGAAATTTTTATACTTTCTTTTCTGATTCCTCTGTAGATCTTGGAGAGAGAGTGTCTTGTGTGTTTATTTACTTAAAGCTTTTTGTAATGTCTTTTTATTTCAGTAATAAAATTACGAGTATGTTTTATTACAAAATGAGTAGCTAAATTCTTTTCTACTAAGGTAATGGTGAAGCTTTCATAATGAAAACTTAGATTAAACTCGTTTATTTTATAATAAATAAATTGAAATCTAATGATTAAAACTTGATTTAGATCTAGATTAATTATCGACAATCTTTCTACCGCCTTTATGGCTGGTTTTATCTTTCTACCGTCTTTATGGCTGGTTTTTATCTTTCTACCGCCTTTATGGCTGGTTTTTATCTTGCTACCGCCTTTATGACTGGTTTTATCTTGCTACCACTTATATGATTGGTTTTATACGATTTTGGCATAATTAAGTACCTTGGTGGACTTTTTTTAGACAAACGGTATCACTGCCTTTATGGCTGGTTTATATTTTTGGCATACTTAGTAACTTGGCAGGATTAGTTATTGACAAAAATAACTGCCGCCTTTATGACTGGTTCTATATATTGGCATAATTAACTAATGAGATAAATTAATTGGGTCACAAGGGTAATTTATATATTTTAATTAAGCGAGATTTCTAAGTTCAAAAGATTAAAGTGGATCCCTTAACTCCAATATTTCATTTTATTATTGTATTTTAAATCTAAAAGTCTCCAACTACTTCAACAAATCAACCTTTTCTTTTTTGCACTGCTCATCATTCTATTTTGCTAAATCTCTTCCATGTGGATCGATCCCGGACTTGCCAGGTTATTTTATTACTTCGACACTCTTATACTTGGGAGTAAAAGACCATTTTTTTGAGCGTGTCAAGTTTTTGGCGCCGTTGCCGGGGAAGTATTATTTAGTAGATAAAATAGTCATTGTAATTAATTTCTTCTTCCTTTACTTTTTATTTTTTTGTTGTCATTTGAAGTTGTTTAGCCCTTGTCCCAGTTGAAAAAAAAGGCCCAACAGGTTTACACTTTTGCAATAACGGGGCTAAACAATTTCAAATGATAGGGGGTCCAAACACAAAGTGGCCCATCAGCATTTTAGAAGCTTTTGGCCCAATCGTCATAAGACACAAACTCATCCCAGTTTAAATTGCCCAACAAGTTCACATCTCATGACAAGAAGTCCGAATGAATCCAAATGATGATGATCCCAAACACAAGCATAAAAGGGTGGCTTATATAGGTCATATAACTATGGTTCTCATGCAGTTTTACAAGGGTATGGATAAAGGCTCCCGTCGGTGAAGGGTTGCCCACAACTAGATCTCCCAACTCAAGGGTTCGAGCGACCAACTGAGCGCACCTTTTTTATACCCTAAGGTACGTGCCAACGAGTGATGATACCATATAACGATCCGCCACTTCGAGCGAAAATGACTTCACGATGCATGAATAACCGTCAAATGAATTCCTCTATTGAAAATTCCCCAGAGGGAGGGTGAAGGAAACTCTTTAAATACCCTTACCTCTTAGGCTATAAAGTATAATTTTTTTTATTAAAGGTCAAGACTCTCTATGTCCCTTTAAAAAATATTATTCACTCCCAAACAATACTAGATTTTTAGCCTAATTGTGAAAGCATTGCATTCTCTAAAATTAAAAAAGAAAAAGAAAAAGAGAGAGAGAGAGAGAGAAATTAAGTGAAAATTAATCCTTCAAGTTTTAAAATTACATGAAATCACCACGTAATTAATTAATTTGACTGGTTCAAACTAAATTAATAAATATTTAAACAACATATATTGCTTATATTTATTAATTTGACATTACATCTTTTTTTTTGGAATCGTTGGAAACTCCACTGACAAATCACCCCTCTTACGGGCTTAAGCGGAGCAGGTAAAATCTTTGGCTTTCCTAGACTCTTATAAGAAACGCACTATCTAGATTCAAATTCAGGACCTAAATATCAAATCCTGAGCCCTACACCACCAAATCACGCCCTTTAGGAGCGACATTACATCTCTTTATTGTGAAAATCACCCAAATAATAATAAATATATTTATAGCAAAACACCATACACATGGATTTCACTTAATTTTAAAAAATAAGAAAAATTTCACTTAATTTTACTAAATAATTATCCCTTAAAAAAATTTGGAAATTTATGACTAAAAGATTTTATGGAGATATATGACTTTTTTGCCCCCTCAAATATGAGATTTATGACTTTATATAAGAGGTAAAAAAAATATCATCAGCCTCCAACGTAGTCCCACCTGAAAACCGCACTCACATGAATCGAGTGATTGGAGTGAGTAACGCAACTCTAATTGCTCCAAAACCCTAAACACTCCACCAATCATAACAAAAAAGAATAAAATTTGGCACCAAACCAAACAGCCAATATCATTGTTGATGTTATACTACTTTCCATTTGCAACTGCAAGTGACACAAAATTTCTCTATATTCATTTTTTTTCAAAGGGAAAAAAAATAATCATATCTCGATTTATTCTAGAGAGTGATAGATCTGTTCTACAGATAATTATCTCACAATCATAATGTATGTTAATGTGATTTTATATTTATGTCTTGTTGATATTTAGATTTTGGCCAATTTATTTATTTTTTTTAATGCAGGATTGTAAATATTAAAAAGAATTTTGTGTTGGTGTTCATCCTATATGAATTCTATGCATTTCCCTGAATTTTATATGATTTTTTTGGTTGTTTATTTAGCTGATCTTGCAAGGAAATCTTCTTATTCTAATTTGATTATAGATCATTCTGGAGAGAATAATAATTTTTTTTTCATATTCAATTACTTTTCTAGATCTTGATGACTCAATCAAACAGAAATTTAAGATATGGACAGACATGATCATCATATTGGAGACAACGTCAATAATGAACTAAGAGCCATGGAGAAGTGAGTTCTTTTAAATGTAGAGAAGATGAAAGAGATTTATTTGCGGCTACATTTTCAGTTTATTTGTTTTTTCCAGAAATTTGGTTTTGGTTGTCATATCATGTTGATGCTAATTCTTTAATTTGATATACATTTTTTTTTGGTTTCAAATTAGTTTTGTTAAAGGGTTTCCGAGTTCATCAGGTGATGAGAATGCTATGGAGGTTAGTGGGCAATTAGGGTTTGAACCTGATGTTAATATAGAGGTAAGTAAAAGGCAACACCATTTCAATCGTTAGGTTTTTTTAATTGTAATTGAATAGTTTCACGTTGTAGTTCATATTTATAGAAAAAAAACCATTAAAATTTCTAATTTAAAACCCTAAAACTAGTAAGACTATTTTAACTATACTGTCAAAGGCGTTAGCCAATGTAAGATATTTTGATAATTCAATTCTTCCAAACGTTATCTAAGTGTAGTGATATCACCAAAGTACCGTCTTTGACCAGTCGGATATTAATTAATAAAATATGTGGAATTTAATCTAAAATTAAATAGTCATAATTCATAAATTAAAATAACTCATAACTTAAAATACTAGCTAAGCGTCTGTTGAGAAGTCAAAGTAATTGTTGATATGAGAAATAACTTTTTCATAATTTTTCTTTTGACTACAGGTTGATGTGTTACCAAATGATGAAGATACCGGTTGCCATTCACCTAGTGGTCATGCGTCTCCTCAAGATTCACCCGATTCTAGGTCATCAACTAATGTTAGAAGTGATCAGATGAACCGAGCAAGTGACCTATTTATGGCGGTTTCAGTGTCTGCTGATACAAACAAGACCAAAATTACTGACCTTGCCTATTCAGCAATGGAGGAGCTAACAAAAATGACCCTCAGGGGAGAACCTCTATGGCATATCAATGGAGATATTGAAACCCTGAATGGGTTTGAATATGTGAAGGAATTTGGAAGTGTTGATGCAACATTGAAGGGAATTATGAGAATGGTTGAGGTAGGAGACCCTCAACGTTTACCTAACTTAAACCCCAATACCAATTTTCCATTTGGAATATTTGGGGACAGGCCTGTGTTACCTAAAGAACTTGAAGAGGAACATTTTCATACTGAAGCTTCGCGCCATATAGGTTTAGTTAGTATGAATTCTGCCAGTGTAGTTCAATTGCTCATGGATGTGGTAGGTTTTCCCATTTAGTATCCATCTCATTAATTTTGAGAAAGAGTGAAGCAATATTTTTTTTTTTTGCCTTGTTTTGATAATCAGAACCAGTGGTCATTAGTTTTTTCAAATATCATCTCAAGGGCAAAACTACTACACGTTTTATCAACAGGAGTAGACGGGAGCTATGATGGCACACTGCAACTAGTAAGGATCTTATAGCTGAGCTCCAATTCCTTATGTTCAATTTCTTTATATAGAAAATTATTGATTAATTACAATCAATTAATTGATATTGAGTTCTAGCTAGTTGCTTTTGAAATTAACTTATTGACTCACTAAATATTTCTTATTTCAGATGACTGTGGAACTTCATCTCCCAACAGCACTTGTTCCTACTCGCGAGAGCCATTTTGTGAGGTACTGTAAAAATCTAGGGAATGGGACGTGGGGAGTTGTTGATGTTTCTTTGGAGACTCTATTCCCTAATCCGGCATCAAGATTTCGCAGAAGGCCATCAGGCTGTTTAATTCAACAAATGCCAAACGGATGCCCTAAGGTGACCAGATGTGTATATAAATGCTAACTTAAAAAAAAAAAAAAACTTCTAAGTTCAATTATTTTAATTAGTTCAGTAAAGCTTATTATTTTTCTGCTTATGGCATATCATGATATTCAATATTCTAAGGTTATATGGGTTGAGCATGTTGCCGTGGATAATCGATTGGTTCAGAACATTTATCGCCCTCTAGTTATTTCTGGTTTCACATTTAGTGCAAAGCGTTGGGTCGCTACTTTAATCCGACATTGTCAATGGCTTGCAACTCTGAATGCTAGAACCACTCCTACACATGACGGTGGTAATTAATATAGTTCCCTTTACAAAGTACTTATAGATTTGTTCAAAGTAAAACACTCTTTTGCCTGAAGGCATGCCCGAACACTCAAAGAAGTAGATCACTGTGGCTTGTCTGTTCGGACATGTCCTTTTGGACAAATTAGTATTCAAAATATTATCAAAATTAGATCTTTAAATGAGAATTTTTCTTGAGCCTGAAGTTTCAAGAAAAATGGACTTTTGACTCAATCACTTCTATTTTAATTATGAATGTTTACTTTTAGTTTTTGTTTGATGGACAGTATTACTACCTCAAGCTGGGAGAGAGAGTCTAATGAAGTTGGCTGAGAGAATGACTAGAAGCTTCTGGGGAGATGTTAGTGCTTCTAATGAAAATCCATGGTTGCCATTACCTATAACTGGAGCTGAAGATATTAGGGCCATGACCAAGGGCAGCATACCTGTTCCTGGCAGGCCTCCAAGTAGCAAGATAGTTTTCACAACTTCCCTCAAGCTTCCTGTTTCACCAAAGAAATTATTTGATTTCCTTCGCAATGAGAAGTTCCGAACCAAGGTTAAGTTTCAATTAGAGTTATTTCTGATGCTTCCTTCATTGGATCTCTTAGTTTTGAAATTGTCACTGGATCTTGTTTATGTTCTATGGCATGTAATGCAGTGGGATACCCGTTTACATGGACGTATAATTCAAGAACTTGCATACATCATTACTGGTAACAATCCACAGAATCGCATATCTATCTTGCAAGTAAATGTAAGTTTTCATATTTCCTTAATCCTTACTTGTGTAGTTAAATCCAAACTTTCAACTGTTCCCACAAGTGAATAAATTAAACTATGCTTAAATTTACAGGCTACTCCAGAGGAGATTGAAATTTTTTACTTACAAGAAAGTTTCAGTGATGATACTGGCTCCTCTTATGTGATATATGCACCGGTTGATAAATATGCAATGTCTGGGGTTCTTAATGGTGGCAACCCTGAAATTGTGAACATTTTGCCCTGTGGCTTTGCAATTTTAACTGATAGGCCACCATTGCATGGGCATGGAGATGTTTCTGGAAGCCTTCTCACAATTGCATTTCACATTATTGATAAAGCATCCACGGAGGAATACATACCGCCAGAATCTGTGAAAACGATTTTTAAAGTCATATCGGAAACTGTTTCTTTGATTAAGACTGCAATGACACCTGATATTTTACAAAGGAATGTAGCAGCATCCAATTAGGTAAATTTTATCATTGATAGCTAGATGTTTATAAATGCTTCTTAGTTCTAGGGTTTGTCTTTAGCATGTGGTGCTAGGGTTTAGAAAGCCTTTTGCACAATTGAGTTTAAAATTTTTATCATTACATCATGTACTTGATGGTAAAAGAGTTTTTTTTTTGGGTAAGGCTAGAAACATTGTATTGTTATTATGAAGACAAAAAATTGATTTTGACTTTACTATCTTAATAAAAAAAAGTACTATATAAATCAAAATTAGATTGATTTTTTCTCTGACAATACTATATAATTGATTGACTCAATCTTTGTCAATTAAACAAATTTCCAAAACCATTTATCATTTTAATACATATAAATTGAGCTTTTTGTGCTATATGAGTCAATAAGAGTAGTGTAAGAAGTCTACTTTTATTGTATGCATTTTTTTCAGCCAATATTTTCTGTGATATATAATCTTAAATTTATATGTATGGCAAATACATTATAAATTAAATTTCCTTTTATTGCTGCAGTAAGAAGGAGAAGAAGGGAGTGGATATGTACCGATAGAAAGATCTATATGCATGTGTTGCAATGGCCATAGATAGATTAGGAATTAGCATGGTGTCATGCCAATTCTTGAAAAATAGGGAACAAATATAAAACATTTTTTGTTAGGGATGGGCACTTGCTACAACGATACAATATTATTTAAGTAGTGTTGGGGCGGATGTGGAACCCTTAGGGTCGGATCGGTACCCGCGCAAAGGAAGTGAGTATAACCTATGGATATCTCACATGAGTATATTTTAAAATATTTTTATGTAAAACTACATTTCGTTTCGAGTCCGTAGGAGAAAACGGAGACCAAAACGAAGTTCGGAAACTCCGGAAAGGAGAAAATGAAGTTTCAGTATGTATCAGCTCTGCGCGACGCGACGCAGGAGCTTGGGCATCGAGACGATCCAAAGTGCGAGAGCTGAACGTCTCAGCGTCACGACATAGGCGACGCTGCTCTAGGCAGTGAGCAATTTCAACTTCAAACTAATACTAAACACTTCCAATTTTCTCATAATACTTCAAATACAACTAAAATCTAATTTTAGCATCATAACCACCGTCAACACATGTTATACAACTAGCATACATGTATTCTAAATACTTATATGCATTTATTTGAATCAAAACACAAACTAATTTAGAATCCCACTATGAAATGTCTCATGAACAATTATAGTTCACCCAAAGGTGGTCAAGTGATTCTAGAATGGTAGCCATATCTCTAAGCTTGAATCTAGAGTTCCAAACTCTAATTAATTTGTTCAATGTCCAACATGAATATTTTTTACCCAATTACAAGCATATTGTGTTTATACTTCCAAAGCATCCTAACACAATTCATTAGCCTAATTTCAACGTATGCTTTGTAATTATGCATCCAATACATAATTCATCACTATATGTCTCACTAATGAAACTCACTAATGAAAAACATAGCTTATGAAAAGATCAAACATTACCTAATAAGCTTGATTCAAAGATCCAATCTCCTTCTACTTGTTGAAATTGTTGGAGAACTTCCAAGGTTTAACAAGCTTCATTCCAAGATCCAATCTTGATTCCAATGCAAGGAAGCTTTACTCCAATATCCATTCTTGATTTCTACAAGATTAAATGTTGTAGAGAACTTCCAAAACTTCTCTAAACACTTCTTTAACTTAGACTAATTTCTCCAAGAATTATTTGTATTTTGCTTTCACAAGCTTAGCATTCTCAAGCTCATTTTTCTTATGTTTAAGCTTAATTAAAACCTTCCTTAAGCATCCTATTTATATCAAAACTTAGATAATTTTTAATTAATAAAAGTTCTAATCAACTTTTAGGTAGGCTTAATCCAATTTGTCTAAATATGAATAATTAGGTGTGATTAATCACATTTGTCTACTACTTTGATTTAATCCAATTAAATCAAGACAAAGATTAGGAAATGAATTAGTTCAATGTTTGTCACTTTGATTTAATCCAATTAAATCAAGCTAAATACACCTATAATTACATATTTGTTTTTACCAAAATATCCCAAAATGGTAGAGATATTTATGAATTTACAATTAAGCCTTAGTGTAATTATTGAATTAATCCAATTAATCCATTTAGGTCAAAGTAAATAATCAATGTTATCCAATAACACTTGATTATCTTAGTTGATAATTATAATATCGAATATTATCTTTTATCAAAATTAATCGACTACGTGCTCAACGAATACACTTCGTATTGGGTATCTCTAAGTTCAGACATGTTCATCATATAAGCCTAGCTAATATGTACGTAATTCGGCCACCTCCGAATTCGCGAAGAATACGAACGACCTTTCTGAACTATACAAGTTGAGGTCATCACATATGTTTATCAATCCCTCCATCGTAGGCTATCTGAGTCGTGCTTAGGAAACATAGAATACACCATCAAGTTTCCGAGGCACACATCTCATATCGACATGTCCACGATTCTTTACACTAATGTGATCCACCCTAAGTGATCGGCTTTGGCCAAAGTTTTAAGAATCGTGACTTACTCACATAGATACCTAAACCCCTTATGGTACACATATGGGACGACATATCCTATCTTGATTCGCACTTGATTAATAAGTGCATCGGTCCACACCCAACGAACATCTAGAGACCAGACCATGAAAGGTTTCTGACATACATGGCATCAAAGTGTGGAGGATCTCACACAAAATCAATGTTATCCTATAGCCAACGGATCACATATGCTACTCGAATCGAGGAGATTCCTATTGATGGTGGTGTGTACTTCCAACTATTATGAATCACCTGTGAGTTATTCAGTATTCGGTCCAACCAATACCCACACGTCTATACGAGCTTCCAAAACTCATGGTACATTGGGTTAAACCATTGAAACTCCAATTCCAATAAACAATATGTGCTAGTCTTCTAAGTTATAGGAATTTGACCGTATTCCAAAGCCAATGACTATGAATATATATATACTTTAAGAATAATTTATAATAGTAATATTTATCCCAATGTTGGACCACCTAGTGTCCAATATTACTACATGACATTCTAAGGTTAATGTCATTCTTAGAATATTTATACATCAGTCTAATATGTATAACAACAATACCATTAATAAGGTTTGAAATGAAAATATAGTTATTTTATTAATAAATAATAAAATATAATATACTATACATTATTCGGATTGGTGCTCCAAGCACCAACTCCAACAAACTTCCACTTGCTTAGTGCCAATCTCGATGGTACCTCAGTCTCATCTCCTTCACATGTTTATCCAATAAATTAGGAGGTTAGGCCTTAGTAAGCGAGTCTCCTATGTTGTCTAGTCCTTGAACCTTCAAGACCACTATTTCTTTTCGTTGAATAATTTCGCTAATCACGTGATATTTCCTATCCATATGTTTAGACTTTGAATGCGCCCTCGGCTCCTTAGCCTGCGCGATGGCTCCATTATTAACATAGTATAATGGGATCGAATCCTCAATACTAGGCACAATATCAGGTTCTGTGATAACATTTCTAATTAATACAACTTCTAAAGCCGCTATAAATTCTGCCTCCGTGGTGGAATCAGTTGTTGAGCCTTGCTATAAACATCGCCAACTAACTGCACCATTATTAAGGGTAAATATATATCCGGATGTAGATTATCTATCATCTGGATCTCCTTGGAAGTTAGTGTCTATATAACCCTTAAATTGTAGCTCATCTTCTCCATATATGAGGAACTTATCCTTAGTACCCTTAAGATATTTCAGGATATATTTCAGGGCTGTCCAATGATCATTACCTGGATCAGATTGATATCGGCTAGTCACAATGATGCCGAAACTGATGTCAGGTCTCGTACATAATATAACATACATAATGCTTCCTAATATAAGAAGCATATGGCAAGTTTAGAAGTTCTAACTCTCTCATCCTCAGTTTAAGGTGTCATTTTCTTCGAAAGATGTATGTTGTATCGGAAAGATACATTTATTGCCTTATATTTGGTAAAACCATACCTTTATAATATTTTATCTATGTACGTTGATTGCGACAACCCTATAAACTCTATCCCGGTAGAGTCTTATTCCTAGTATATAGGAAGCTTCACTCATGTCTTTCATGGAGAAGTTCTTACAAATGTAGGCTTTCACATTTTGCAACAATCATATATCATTTCCAATGATAAGAATGTCATCTACAAACAAAACAAGGAAAACTATCATGTTCCCACTCACTTTCTTATAAACACACGGTTCTTCCTAGTTCTTGATGAATCCAGATAATCTAATTATCTCATCAAAAGGATGATTCCAGATTTGGGATGTCTGTTTAAGTCCATAAATAAACTTATGGAGCTTACAAACCTAGTTTGAAGTCTCACTGGATAAGAAACCCTCTGGCAGTTCCATATAGATATCCTCATAGAGGAATCCATTTAGGAAAGCGGTTTTCACATATATCTGTCCTATCTCACAGCTATGATATGCAGTAAAATCTAAAAGAATCCTAATGGATTTCGGATTTCATGGGCTTCCTACTATTTTCCCCGAATCGATATCTAATCTCGTTTGTTTATACATAGTCAGATCTGTGTCCTCCAAGAGGAGAATATCAAGGCTCACATCAGATGTTAAAAACAATCTTTCATAAGACCTTGATATTTTATTCGACTTACGTAGAACATGTGTTGTAGATCCTTCACCTAGTTGGATCTCATATTCCATCTCAGGTTCCTTACTGTTGGGATCAAACTCATCAAGTTCAATCTTTCTACAATTCTCACTTTCTCTCAAAGATTCATATTCAAGAAAAGTGGCAAAGCGAATAACAGATACATTTCGTTGCTTAGAATCATAGAATTGATATCCCATAAAATTATCAAGATATCCACTGAACCTTTATACTCCCTAGGTGCTAGTTTATCCCACTGCGCAACTCTAACGTATGCAGGACAATCCAAAATCTTTAAATATCTAAGACTTGGATTTCTATTGAACCATATCTAATATGAGGTTGTAGAAACAGCTTTCGATGGAACTCTATTAAGTATGTGGGCATCAATTATTTAATGGACCACATACATTACTGTGTATTAGTTCCAATACACCTTCAGTACGGTGTCCAACACCAAGAAATGAGGCCTTTATCATTTTCCCTAGAAAACATGACTCACAAATCGGATAAGTATCTAAGGTAAGATTTTCAAACAAACCATCCTTAACCAATTTTCATAAACGTCTAACACTTATGTGGCCCAATCATATATGTCATGATTCAGTATTATTTAATTCAGATCTTTTACTTGTATTTTCCTCTATATTAAAGGCATCTCTATATGTTTCCAAAACATAGTGACCGTTAGATAAAGAACATTATCTTTATCAAATAAACATAAAGAACCATCTTTAATGTTTATTTTATATAATTTTTTATCTAATATCGGTTAAGATATTATCTATCTGATAAGAAAGGGCATATAAAAATAATCATATAAATCTAATTTATATTTATTAAAGAGATCTAGAAAAGTTGTTCTTATGGCTTTGACATCCAATGTCTCCCATTGCCAACTCTAAGTTGTATCTCTCCTATGTTTAGCCTTCTTTTAACTATTATGGAGTTACAAATATAAGTAGGACTACCGATTTCTAACATCCAATCACTATTTACATCTAAGGCTAATGAGATGTCAATAATAGGAAATATACAAAGCGTACATGTGGTTCTTGTTTTTCCTTTCATCTCTGGATAATTTTTCTTCCAGTGTCCAGACTTTTTGCAGTGTAGACATGCACACAAGCTACAAGCAGTCTTGCAGTTTGTTTCTTGGAATCTTTCTTCTTATATCCCATTGTAATCTTTTTAGACTTCCTATAAATATTTGAAGAGCTTGCTCCACCATGGAGGTACAAAATGGTATTCCATTGTCTTCAAATCTTGTTATGCTTAACGTAACATATTATGAAGTTTTTCATATGTGGCTTACATCGAATGCAACACAAAGCCAACATATATATCAGGTAAAGAAGACAAAATCAGATATTGGCCTAGCCAATCATCTATCAAAATGTCATGTCATTCCATATATCAGATCTGATCAATCATGTTCTAAACATGAATGCTAACCATTCCTTTATCCTTGAGCGTAGCATAGAATAATTCCTTAGATCTCCGATATATCTCAATTTATTGATTTGCTTCGAACAACTCCTTGAGTGCTCTCATAATGCTCCAAGCATTTGGTACATCTACGTATTGTCTAAGCAAATTAGAAATAAATTCGACCGATATTGGATTGAGTGTAACTTACCTCAACCGTTCTGATTCTAAGTCATGGTGAATATTCATCTAATACTCTAAGTAGTTCAAGACTCTTTTATCCAAAAGTCATGCTAATGATTTTACTGCAGTCATCTACCAGACAATATTTAAAAACTAGCAATACATTATTCCTTTCAATATAAAAACACTAATTAATTATGGAATTTTAAATCTATTAGTGCTTTTCCACTACTTTATGTAATTATGTAATCTCCCTTAACGGAAAAATAGAAATTTGACTATCAAAATTTCATAGCTGGAAGTGGATCCCATGACATTTACTCCAGCCTCACACTAATGATGATCTTGGCCTTTATAAACTTATTAGGTAGATCTCCAAGGTCAATCACTCCATGTGACTCCTAGTTTGGTCCTGAACCATTTCTTATCCTCACACTAATGATGATCTTGGATTAAGACATATTCCAAGTATATACTTATCAAAGTGTACTAATGAGCTTCGTACCCTGACAATAAAAATGGTATTGGGTGATTGCGTTAACTCATCACTCTACATCTAATGTTTGACTGGAGCGACCTAAGTTCTGAGCACTTATACCCTCACATTATCTACGATATTGAGCATAAGTAGTAAGTACTCATTCATCTCCGTATTGATAAGACGGACCATCCAATAATGCTCCAACATTATTAATACTTATTACTTAAAATAAAGTGTCACCTAATCATGGGAGATTTATGACAATCAAGTCATTAACATACTTGAGTCAAAATTAAAATTTTAATTTAAACATGCAATGCATATCCAATATGACTTATGCATAATTAAATTAAAATACAGAGGCATAGATTCAAATACATGTCAAACATGCAACATGTGTTATGTGGTTAAGCATTGCATCTGATACCATTCTGTTGGAGTAGATGTGGAACCCTTAAGGTCGGATCGGTGCCCCACGCAGTGGAAGTGGGTCTAACCTATGTATATCTAGTATGGGTGTATTTTAAAATATTTTTATGTTAAACTACATTCTGTTTCGAGTCAGTAGGAGAAAACGGGGACCAAAACGGAGTCTGAAAAATCCAGAGCAGAGAAAATGAAGTTTCAGTATGTATCAGCTCTGCGCATCGCGAAGAGGGAGCTTGGGCATCGAGATGCTCCAAAGTGCGAGAGTTGAACGTCTCAGCATCGTAACATGGAAGGGTGAGCGTCGCGACGCTCTTAGGTCTGATGCTCAGTGTCGTGACGCTGCCCTAGGCTAGCAAGCTTCATTACAAGATCCAATCTTGAATTCTCCAAGATGAAATATTGTAGAGAACTTTCAAAGCTTCTCTAAACACTTCCCTAACTTAGGCTAATTTCTCGAAGAATTACTTGTATTTTGCTTTCATAAGCTTAGCATTCTCGAGCTCATTTTGCTTATGCTTAACCTTAATTAAAACCTTCCTTAGACTTGCTATTTATAGCAAAACTTAGGCAATTTTTAATTAATAAAAGTTCTAATCAAAGTTTAGGTGGGGTTAATCTAATTTGTCAAAATATGAATAATTAGGTGTGACTAATCACCTTTGTCTACCACTTTGATTTAATCCGATTAAATCAAGAAAAATATTAGGAAATGGATTAGTTCAATGTTTCCCACTTTGATTTAATCCAATTAAATCAAGCCAAATACACCTATAATTATATATTCGCTTTTACCATAATATCCTTAAATGGTAGAGATATTTATCAATTTATAATAAAGTCATTGTGTAATTATTGAATTAATCCAATTAATCTAATTAGGTCAAAGTAAATAATCATTGTTATCCAATAACACTTGATTATCTTAGGTTATAATTATAATATAGAATATTATCTTTTATCAAAATTATTCGGCTACCTAATGTTGGAGTTCTACGGTCCCGAGGATCGAATAACAAGCATAAAAACACATGTGCGAATACAATCAAAGAAGTCGGGGTATACTCACAATGATCGGTTGAGCGACGCGAGTGAAGACAAAAAAATTTCTGCCCTCCAATGGAAGTCACGGCAGTGAGCTAAAATGGCTCCTCCATTTTCGGCTTTGGTCCAAGCTCCAAGCTTTCGTGATGGTATTCCAAGCCCACGGGTGGGTTTCCCTATCACCTTCGCAAGACCCAAATGTGTGCTAGCACCATTGATTTTTGCAACAAAAATCACCACATTTCTTCTTCCTTGTTCATGGTTTTTGCCCAGAAAAACAGAAGAAAACAGCCCACTTTGGGCGTGAGGAAGAGAGAAGATAGGAGAGAGAGAGAGAGAGAAATGTATGTTATGGTTGTTATTCGATCCTCGGGACCGTAGAACTCTAACAATGGTATCAGAGCTGAAACAGAAGGGAAGAAATGGAGCCCAAATGGGCGAGAGAGAGGGGAGGAAAAAGAGAGAGAGTGAGTTGTGTGATGGTTATTTGAAAAAGTGTATCTAATACCACTTTTGATTTTCCAAAAAATCAATTAATTGATTTCAAAAATCAAAACAAATACCAAACATTTAAAATATATTAAATGTCTATCATGTCATCACACTTGAGTGTATTACACTCCACCATCAACTTCCATCAAGTCACATCACTCAATTAATCAAGTGACAAGTTGTCACATCACTCAAATTGACTAATGATTTGACGCTTGATGTGACTAATGATTTGACGCTTGATTTGACTTGCGTGCCGCACTCGAATTCGAAATGTGAATGCGCTCGTAAACAATCCCGGGCTCGGGTTCGCTAATTCCAAATTAACGAATTTTCCGTTACGACGCAATTAATTGATTATGCCTAGCAAAATCACTATTCACGTCGCTTAAGAATTAATTCTAAATTAACTCGTTCGCCCGAACTAAAATCTAATTTCAATTCCGCGTTGAAATCCAATTTCGTATAATATATCGAATATATTAATTTACCGATTAATTCCAAATTAATCGTTTTCTATCTTTAAATAATATTTTATCCTAGATAAAATATCTCCGTAATTAATCCCAGATTAATTTTCTTTCTCAACTAATTAATCCCAGATTAATAAAGTGCGAGTCATACGTCATCGGTGAATCTTCGGAAGCGACCCATGAGATCCCCGGATATGTTGGCAGTAAATCCGGTCGTCGGACTATCCGAACACGTAAGTACCTACTACTACATTTTTACCGTTTTACAAGACAAGGTTGGCTTCTAGGTAAGCGCCATGCCTACCCAATTCTCCAGAAATATGCTTACAGGAATAAGCGATCTATATCAGGCGTAGTATACGTAGTATTGCGTATTTTGATCCAGTATCGGATGATCACATGCAAGGCCTGGGGCTGGTACAGTGTCTGCCCCGTATGAAGCATATATCGGATTACTAGCAACTAATCTCTTTATTATCGGATAATCATGACCAAGTCATATTATCCCGATGGTTGCAACCCTTTAGACAACCAGTTTTGTATCCCTGCGCGATCATCATCTCCATATGACTGGAGTGATACTTCTGTCTTGACATCACACCCAACACACTACGATTCTCAATATACACAGCAGAGGCGTACACGGAACCGGTTAAAGTCTTGGACGACCAAAACCAAAGTATATTGATTGTCGCAAGTATTAGCGGTGCAAGTCTCAGGTTAAGACCAAATACACCTACCCTGATTTCGGACTTCCATAGACACATAGTCATACTACCAATGGAATTCCGATTGGGTCTATCCAGAGCGAAGCTGTTTCCCGTACCATCGGTAAAACACAACCTCCTATTACACTTGCATGAGTATCTTATACCCAAATATATGAGAACTATGTTGTTATGCCCTCACAACGCGGACAAGTGTAATACTAGTCTTTTACGCATTATCGATGTCCAATCTCGATAATACTCTGACTAGGGATATTTAATGATTTATCCTTCGTGGATTGATACTGTCTCATATCTTCTCAATCCATGAACAAATCACAGGGACCTCCTATCATTTATACATCATGGTGATCTAATCACAAATGATAAGAGAGCAATCTCCTTTGTCACATAGTTAATTTGTACAACAACACCATGATCTGTACAAATAGTGACGCTATGGGTCATAATTGTCCAACAATCTCCCACTTGGCCTATAACCAGTCACTCGAGTGTCTAACACCCAAACTATGTACGGTTGGCTCAAACTGCTGAGAAAAGGCTTTCGTCAGTGGATTTGCATGATTATCGTCTGATGCGATTTATACGATTATCACATCGCCACGATGTATGATCCGAACGAATCAGATGAATATCGAAGTATATATCTGGATCGTTGATGAGACCATTAATTCTTTAGCATGCGCTGTAGCCTAGCTCAGCTGCTAACAGAACTATATCTAATCTAATTAGATTTGTTATCGACCCAAATGGCTTCTATTACTGCCTCAACTGCAACAATAACCCGCATTTGTTGTTTATTCGGTAACAGTATCTTGCTTGGAAGATTTCCAGCTCACTGTTCCGTTATTCAAACTTTATAGTACCGTTTGCGACTTATAGTCATTTTTTCGGTTAGGAAACTTACAACAGTGATCCCAGTCACTTCAAGTTCTCCATCTCCATAGTTTAAGACAGCATCCTTAGTTCTCTAAGATACTTAAGGATGTTCTTAACATCAATCCAATGACTATCACTTGGATTGGCCTGATTGTGAATCCATATGCTCAAAGCGTATGAGACATCAGATCGCGTATATTTTTCAATGTACGAGTTCTCGGAGAGTGTCAACAACTTTAAATCTATCCCAATAGATCTTTATTCCTAGAATAAAGGTTGTTTTCTCCCAAGAATTCTACGGAGAATTTTCATGAAAGCCAAGCTTTCACCGATTGTATTTTGGGAATATCATTTCCAAGAAATGACATGTCATCATTATTGTACAGGACATTTACTGTCAGTGCGCTCCCACTAACCTCCTTATATACACAAGAATCATTTCGTTTTGAATTAAATCATAAACTATTATGATTATATCAAAACGATAATTCCAAGAACGCAATGCTTGCTTCAATCCATCCATGGATCGAATAACCTGCAAACCTGGTTTGCTTGTTATGGTACGACAAAACCATCAGGATGTTGTAAAAATCCTCCAAAAGGTTTCCGTTAAGGAAAGCGATTTTCCCGTTCAGCTGTCATATTTCATAAATGAAACATGCAGCATGAGCAAGCATTATCCAAATGGATTTACCGAGGCAACATGTAAAAGGTTTCGTCGTAATCTACACAATGTTGATAACGATACCTTTTCGCTACAAGCCTAGCTTAGTACGTTGGTATGTTGCCTTCCATGTATGTCTTCCTTGAAGACTAAAATAGTACCAATAGGCACAATGCCTTGCGGTACATTAACTGGTGTCCAAACATAGTTGATATACATGGAATCCATTTCGGACATCATGGCACTTTGCCATAATTGGGAGTCGATACCTTGTATCACTTCCTCCTACGTAGTCAGTTGGTATTCCTCAATAAGATTATCATCTCTATGAGGTGAGATCAAAAACCCATACCCCAGGTTGTTTTCTGACTCTCTCCGACTTACGTGGTTCTTGTGTATTCGAAGATTATTGGTATAGATTCATCCTTGATGAACTATTTATGTTCCATTAGGAATCGGTGCTTGTAACAGTATTACTCCGATTTTCATCGAGTTTTACTATCCTCCCACTTACCACTGCATATAGGTATTCCTCTTAGGAAAACAGCATGGCGAGCAACAATTACATTGTTCTATTGTGAGTTGTATAAGTACTATACTTTGGTATCCCTAGGATAATCTACAATTGGCACTTATCCGTTTTGGGTTTTAGTTTGGTATCATCCAAACATATGCCTAGTATTCCCAAATTTTCAGGTATGAGAAACCCAGTTTCTTTCCTGTTCATATCTAATATGAATTCTGTCAAAAAGATTTTTATGGAACCTTATTCAAAATAAGTTATGCACTGTTTATGCTTATCCGTTGAAGGAAATGGTAACTCAGAGCGACTCAGGATTAACCTTATCATGTCTAACAAAATTCGGTTACTCTGTTCGGACACACCGTCAAAATGATGTGTTCCGGGAGGAGTCCTCATTGAAAGGATACTATACTCTTTCAAGTATTTGAGAAACTTATTGCTTAAGTATTTTCATCATGGTCTAACCGTGATGGTTTAATACTTTAGCCGATCTGTTTGTCTATTTCGTGTCAAAACTCTAAAAGTTTCCAATTTATGTTTCGAAAGAAACACATAACCATAACGCAATGCCACATCCGTATAGGTCACGGAATATTCATATCCACCTCTAGCCTAGCTAGATATGGACCCACTTGCTTCACTATGAACTAGGGCTAACAGATCGGTGGCATTTACACTTTTACCAAGTAAATGTGTTTTAGGCACTTTGCCTAATAAACTAGATTCGTAGACTTTATTTGAATAGAATCAAATCAGTCCTAGTACCCACTCTTCAAAAGTGTGGATATACGAGTCTTGTTTAATTGTGTCCCAGACAACAATGCCACAATTAGTTTCTTCTGATCAAATTAGTTTGAGCTATTTATTTGTCATATTATATGTTTGAGATTTATTTACATTCAAAATATAAATATTGTTATTCACATCTAATGTGTTTATCTCAATATCATATTTATGTAATAAAACACTTTAGTGTTCTAGAATATAAAGGTATACCCGCAACGGGTTAAACCCTGATATAGAGATAATGTATCTAGTCAAACTAGTTACATTATAACAGTTTCCTAATTTAAGTACACACCCGAAGGGTAGTTCCTAAACTTAGGTATCTACGGTTAAAACAGCGAGTCTCGTCCCGTTTTCAATTCGCAGATAAATCTCATCTGAAGTCAGTATCATGCTCATAGCAGATTCTGTACATCAATATATATTTATATACCACAATAAGTATTTAAAATCCAATTTTAATACTAGTAGTGAACATACTTATGACAAACATATTTGAAGTCAGAGCCTTGCTCGTTCTTCAATTCCTTCATGTCTGCTTTGTCCAAAACGGCGGTCACGCTTCCACGATCCCGTTTTCCACAATTCAGCCAGACATTTTGGGATATGTCTTTTGTCTTCCCAGAAGATTATAATGATTTTTCCTTTGCCCTTTTCACATTCCAGAAGCCTTTAGCCAAGCCTCGGGTTTCTAGAATATCGAAGAAAAGTGTGCATTGCGCTTCTTGCCTAATTGCAAACTTTGGCTTTGACTCCTTGAGTATAGCCATTAACTCTCCAAGAGTTTACTATTGCAATTTAGTACTTCAAAATCTAAATATAGATTTATGAAGATCTTTTGATTTCTTTATCATACTTTAAGGATCTAATCACTAGTTCTGATTAAGAATTTAAGGAGTCTAAGTGACAAGTTTAATGGATTAAGCACTAAAGTTATCATCACATGAATCTTCCAAAGATCATGCTCTACTAATTGCTTAACTCCGGGCTTAGGGCTAATATGTTATTTTATCAAATAAAGTAACTTATTAGTTTCCAGGACCATCCTGAAATTTATTCCCAATTTGAAAATTAAACAATTTAAAAATATTTTCCCTAGGATTATGTTTTAAATGTCAATCTTTCAATTTAATCTTGATTCTAATAGTCCAACTATTTAATCAACGATTTTCGGTATTATTCATTATAATGATTACTATAGTCCAACTATATAGCCAACTATAATTTAATAGGTTAATTCAATTATATTGATTACTATAATCCAATTATAAATCAATTATAAATGAATAGTTTGAATACAGTCCAACTGTTTAAAACAACATTAATTATTAGTCCAACTAATAAATTAATTTATATGACGAATAATTTGTTATAAGCGCGTATGGCAAGTTATTAAACGAATATTGCAAATTCAATACTTGCCTCCCACTATTTTTCGGCGAGCCTCTAACACTTTGTCGAGTACTCGAGAAACTGTGTTTCCTAGTGGGCTAGGATCCCGTTAAATGTCACACAATCTTGACTTTGGCCAACAAATTGTATGATAATTAACTAGGTAGATCTCTAAGATCAATTGGATCCCATCTAATTCCTAGATCCAGTAGGGGGACATCAAAGTCTGAAATATATATCTTATATATGCCAATATATCCAATATATTACCTAACCTTTTTCCTCTGAATCAACTAAGCCTTGGCTTTGGCACAACAAACTTAGTGATCCCAGTTAAGCGTGACCTATTGACCATGGAAAGCTTCGTAATCAATGTCGATGGACAAGAAGTGGTCTTGACTTTGGCCAACAAACCACAACTTGGACAAGACACCAATATGGAACAAAGCCTTCATGATTCAAACACATCATCGACGGACAAAGGTCTTGACTTTGGCCAAAAAACCAATGCCATTCTTGGATCTTGAGTAAGAATCACTCAATGGAAGGAAAAATGCTTAATATTTTGCGAGGGTTTTTCGTTTGCAAATTGGCAACCAATTTATTATCTTTGTTAAGGTCTCATCATCATACACCCTTAAACATGCATTCTAAACACATAATAAAGCGCGTATAAATAAAATAAATAATAATAATATGCGGATGGATACTTTACACATTGATCCTAGATCAAATCTCTCACTTTCCTCTCTCCCGCTAGCACAAGTATTACTTCTACCCGTTACACTACACTTCTAAAGAAACCTCATTTACATTGAGGGGATTAGGTGAGAAGAGAATACAAAGAGTAAGGAGGTAATAAGGCTGGACACGCAGGTCCAATTAATAAATTCCAAATTTATTACAACAATTTCTAAAATTGCCCCACCCATCTAATATCCATCCGATATACATTATTCATGCATCACAACCATGTATTCACACAAGCATGTTATCAATCAATCTAATCCAATTAATTAATCTGATATTAGTGACCTTCCAATGTTCAAACAACGATTTGATTTTGCGCGAGTCAAACTCATTTTGCGAATAAGTACTCAAAGTACGAATTCTCGAATTAAATTAAACTACAAAATTAAATCCAATTCAATTTGCATTTAATACTAATTCGTTATTTAATTCCAAATTAAAAATTACACTTTATTAATAAACCTTTATGATTTAAATTCCAAATTTAATCGTTACGGATCTTAAAGCCCGATTAACGTCCAACATTAATTTAATTAAAGTCCAATGGGCTTTTAATTAATTTCTTTAAGGCGTGGACTTTTGGTCAACTTGGGTCAAACCCAATAACCAAAGCCCAATCAAGGAGTAACCCCATAAGCCTAGAAATCAATTTAGGCCCATTAGGCCCAATTAAAATAATTAAGGTCCATTTGTCGCATTTGGGCTTTATGGAAGCGGTTTTGGGCCCAATTGGATCCAACCAATTTAGCCTAAACCTAACTTGGTACAACCAAGCCCAATAACAACTTTAAAAGCCCAATTTCCAAAATTAAGCCCATTTAATTAAATTACAAAAAATCCAATTTCACAATTTAATTAAACAAAGTGGATTACATAATTAATTACCCAATTAACATTTCTAAAACATCAATTAGCCTAATTAATCATGCTCATCAACATTAAATCATGTCTAACACAATTTAACAAAAATCAAACCCAATTCATGCTCATAAATCAACTAGTATCCAAACTAACTTTTCTTGAAATTGATCCAATCAATCTTCAATTCAACAACATTTAAGCATACTAAATCATCCAATTTCATTAAATCATGCTCAAATACAATTTGAAAAATCATGCTCGAATAACACCTAAATGCTCAACGAGTACACTTCATATTGGGACTCTTTAAGTTTAGACACGTTCTTCATAAAGCCTAGCTAATTTGTACGCAATTCGGCCACCTTCGAATTCGTGAATAACACGAACAACCTTTCTGAACTATACAAGGAGAGGTCATCACATATGTTTAACAATCCCTCCATCGTAGGCTATCCGAGTTGTGCTTAGGAAACATATAATACACCGTTAAGTTTTTGAGGTGCACATCTTATGTCGACATGTCCACGATTCTTTACAACTGATGCAATCCACCCTAGGTGATCTGCTTTGGCCAAAATGTTAAGAATCGTGACTTACGTGTTGGAATTTTCTAAGCATCACAAGATCATATCAAGCAATGAAAATACATGTGAATACATCAAGAAGTACGGCGGAATCATACTCACATTGAACGGCTTTTGCGACGCGATGAACACAAGCCCTTGCTCCATGAAGCTCTCGGCTTTGCTCCTTGTTGTGTGCTCGGCAGTGGGCTGTTTTGAGCCTTCTCCATTTTCGGTCACCACTTCCAAGTGTGCTCCATCCATGCTCCAAGCTCCAAGCTTCTCAAATGGTGATTCCAAGCTCACAAGTGGGTTTCCCTATCACCTTAGGATGACTCCTTTGTGTGCTAGCACTCAAGATTTTGCAACAAAATCTTCAAGATAATGAACCTTAGGCTCACGATAAGGAGAGAAGAAAATGGCCACAATGGCCGAATGAGGGAGAAGCAAAATAAGGCCCTTGTCCGAATGTGCGTGTTAGGGAGAGAGAAGTGTGAGTTGTGTATCTAATACACAAAAGAAAAGTCAAATACCAATTATTA
>SKCR01013040.1:0-34503 GCA_019454045.1 Zanthoxylum bungeanum
AATTGTGTCAAATACGTGACTTCTAAAAGTCACTAAAGCCAAGAAACGTCATTATAAGATAAACAAATACCTAATGGAGTTCTTATTGCCAGTCAAGAATCTTGAGACATGAACTAATTCATGTCAATTCTTACCGCACAAGAAGCTATTCTCTCTATACAATTATATCCTAAAATAGATATCTATTTAGATTACTTATCACGACTTAGTAACTAAGTCATTAACCATCTTGATTTTCAAGAAAAACGAAACAATAGTTCCCGATGGTTTTGACTAATCTAAAAATATCCAAGTCTACTTACATTCTTGAACCTATTCTAGAAATACGCAACTATAAGTGAAGTGGGAAAACATATTCAAATAATATGCATGTAGTGGATTAAAAGTTTAATACTATTAACAATATAGAATAAAGGAAAACAAACAAGCGGCAATTTCCATAATATTACACACTGCTTTAGTTATGGATTTTTAACACAGCAGTGTCTCCCACTACTTTACATAATACCGTAATCCCCAACGGAAAATGGGAATTCAATAATTAAATCGAATTCCATAGTGGGAAGTGGACCCCATGAATATATTTCGACTCACAGCTTTGGCACGATCTCGCCTACATATATTCATTAGGTAGATAACTTATTGTCAATCACACTCACTGTGACTCCTGATTTTGGTCCTGACCATTTCTCGTTATGACAGCTTTGGCACGTTCACAAGGAGGCGTATCAAGGCTTCACTTGCCAATGACAAACTTAAGCTACCGATGTAGTCCTGACAGCTTTGGCACGTTCAGGATTTCCACTTTCACTTGAATTCATCTAGTATCAAATATACATCCGCATGGATAAAATTCTATCAACTACACCCTCACTGCTTTAGCCACTTTTCCGCCTTCCTCGGATCATCCATAGAAAGATACCATAAATCGTATTGACAAGACGAACCAAGAAATATGCATCAAATACATGTCACTTTACTTCCTTATTTAAGCGGGTATTCCTCAAGAAAGAATTACTCTACATCAAATACAGAATATAATCTAGATCAATTTCTAAATAATTCAATTCTACTTAGAAAACTAACTTAACTTAACCATTAAATTTATGTTACGTTTCCCATTAGCGTAGAACTAAAAGTCAAGAAACATCTAAATTACATGCATGTGCAAACATATAGAAATTAGATTATATATCATATATCAAGCATGACAAATGTAATGGATGAAGGATCACACCAGCTCTGATACCATTTTTGTTGGGGTTTTGGCGCGGGAGCAATGGAAGCTCGCGGTTCGCGTGAAATCGTAATTTTAAAATTTTTTAAATTACCGAATTAATTATTCAATATCCAATATGAATAATTTATTCATATTTCATCTAAACATATTTATTCGATATCAAATAATGACATAAATAGTTAAGGAACTCGCGAAACTTTTAAAAAAACTTTTTTCCGCAAAATGGCATAAAACGCGTTTTTGACCGAATTGACCACCCAATGCACATGAGGGCTACTCAGGTAAGCCCCAACAGTACATGGGCAGTTCATGGGCTGCCTGAACAGTGACTAATTCACTGTTTGGGCAGCTGTCACCCGGTTGGCTCAAAAGTCACATGGTAACGTGATTTTTCACACGTTTTTTGCATATTTCAACTTCAAAACAGTTTCCTTCGAAATTGTTACAATACCCAAAACACATACAATATATTTATATAACATACTTTTCATCACCAAAATCATAGAAATTCTAGATCTGATTGGTAACCAA
Organism: Zanthoxylum bungeanum; assembly: GCA_019454045.1. Taxonomy (NCBI): domain Eukaryota; kingdom Viridiplantae; phylum Streptophyta; class Magnoliopsida; order Sapindales; family Rutaceae; genus Zanthoxylum; species Zanthoxylum bungeanum. The sequence continues at coordinate 1,772 of SKCR01013040.1, forward strand.
AAATATCATTTTTCATGCTTTAAATCCAATTTTTCAAATTAATCATATTAATATAACACCAATCCAAGCCACCACCATTAAGGACCCAATAACAATTCTAGGCATTACAAGAGTGGTCATAACACTCTACAATGGTAACATATCATCAAATGATCAATTTGAACAAATATTACAATAATATTATTCAATTCTACTTCACACATGCACCAAGCCTTCAAATCCATCCTCCAATCAAAAAGCCCCCCAATTTCTAAGAAGTAAATAAACCCTAGAACAATTCTAGCATTCAAGAACAAGAAACTAGTTTTCTACACTTAAGAATATTAAAGATTACCTACTAATCTTCCACTTTCTTTAAGCTTTACCATTGATTCTTCACTTTCTTCTTTGTTTCTTCAAAAAATATTGAGAGCTTTCTTTAATGGAGGTTTTTCGGCCAAGGCTTGGAGAATAAAAGGAAAAATAAAATTTTCACTTTAAAATTCAAGCCAAAACTGACCTAGGGGGTATTTTAGTCATTTGTACAATTTAATCTAATTAAATAAGATAAGTTTAAAGTTTGACAAATGAAATTTGCACATTCAAGCTTAATTAAAACATGGCACATGTAACCAAATATTAAACATTTTTTCAAACAATTATGAAAAAGAATATCATTTAATTATTCAAATATTTAACATTTAAATATCTAAATAATTAATTAATATAAAATTATTATATATATGTATTTTTATTTACATAAATAACAAATACATATATTAATGGCATGTGTCAAATTCTCATTTGATAATTAATTAATATGTATCAAATCAAATTTTGTATCAAATACAAATACACATTAATTATTAATGACCAAAATTCCCTTAAGCATGTGTTTTCGTTTAACCGTTTAAACGATTCGAATTAACTCATTTAATTCGGTTGAAGTAATTATAAATAATCTATATTTTCATAACGCGTTGCCCAAGTGCTCAACGAGTACACTTCATATTGTGGGACTCTCTAAGTTTAGGTTTATCCGTCACGAAATCCAATTTCGTGTCCATAATTACCCACTAATGAATTATGATGACCATAGATAATCTTGCTAAACTATGCAGGTCGATTCATTGCATACATATAATCCCTATGTCATAGGCTATCCATATTATACCTGTGATATATATAAGAATGTCAAATCCTTATGGTATAATATAGTCGACTTTCAAATTTACGATCTCTAAATAACACTCGAAACTTGCTTCTGAAGTTATACCACGGCCATGCATTTACTAGATCGCAAACACGTGTAGGAAATCTATCCTATGTACATAGGACTGAAGGATTCTATCTTGATACGAATTGGATATCATGAGCATCAGTCTACACTCGACGAATAGGCGAGGTCTGATCTAAATAGATCGGTGATGTGATTGCCATCAAAGTGTGGATGATAACTCATATATCCACTGTGGTATCTCAAGTTGAAGGACTACTATGCTCACTCAACTCGAGAAGATTCATATTGACGTTGGTGTACCATCTATTAGGAAATCTTCAGTGAGTCGTTCAATGTTTATCAAATAAACACATACACGTCTATACGAGTCTCCCCAGACTCATGGTTCATTGGGATAAACCATCGGACCAAGTCATGATATACGACATGTACTGGTCTCAGCGAATTTTACTAATCGACCCGTGTTAGTAAATCTTGACCATGAACTTTATTTAAAGATATATAACTTATAGTGACGCTTCCCAGTGTCAATTACAAACTAAGTAATGTAACTGCGCACTACGTTATAAATCCTAGGGTCTTTGTCTAATATACACGTATCACTAAATCATATTTAGTTTCAATCTAATCATAATTAGATATCTATTCATAATTAGATCAAATATGTATATAAAAGAAAAGAGGTGCTACCATTAAATAAGTAATATTATGGAAAAAATAATTGTTCGTATTCATGAATCGGGCATAAATACGATCCGGATTGGCACTCCGAGCACCAACCCTAACAGATATCTCCTGCCACTTTGAGTTTCTACGCCTCTATTCCTGATAATGCCTAGGTCACTTTTCCCAAAGCAAGGGCTGTTCCTGGATGATTCTGGAGTCTACATGTCGTCATTTTCCTCCTGAGGCCCCTCCTATTGTGTAATGTTTTGGACATAATTACGGACCTCACCTTTTGGGCATCTTCTTTTCTCGTGATTTCTCGATCCCCTTTTTACTCCAGCTACTCTCTTCCCACTGGAAATCTCTTATCTCCCTCTATTGGGCCCCATTTTTCCATGTCTCTCTATTTTCCTTTATAACTTTTTAATTTTCTCCATCATGAATGCATGAGTTGTCTCCCTCTTCTTTTCGAGCATCTTCCTTTTTCCAACCACAAGTTCTCTTCCATCTTTTCAATCCACTCCGTCGTTGAGGCCACCTGAGCTCTATGATTTCTGTCACCCTACCATTGTCTTAGTATTTTATGTTACTTTTTGGACTGTTCACCACAGACGACGCCAATTGTTGACTACTATTTTTCATTTCAAGGGCAATATGACAAATTAATCACTCGAACAAACCTCCCTTAGCAGTGAATTTATTTGATTATTTGGGAACCAAAGTAAACTTACCAAGCAGACAGGTAAACACATAATTTATTTGGTTCGGAAGAGAGTGGCTTCTACCTATGTCATCGGGAGAAAATATGTGTATTTTATTACTGCTCGGTCAAGACTGACCCGAGCTACAATGAGAAAATGAACTCATAAAGTGATAAAAAAATCGGGTCTTACACAAGTCCGGTACAATTCTCTCAAGAGGTCGGGTGACTGAACAACTGTAGACACGGCCACAGAGGTGGACGATGCTGTTCGGGCTCGCGGCCTGGTCGGGAGTACGGAGTAGTCCGCGGGGGACTAAACCAGAGAAATAAAATGGAGTCGCCACACAGTGTGAACTGGGAAATGATTTAAGGCCGCACTCACCCCTCACAAGGGAAGACCTCAAAACCGTTGGATTCGGAATGGTCTCTTACTTATGCCAATTTAATGAAAGGATTTATGCAATAGTATAACCAAGTCTTATGAAACACATGCAAGATAATTCAAATGACACCCAAGTTTGCACACCCATAAACGTAAATAAAATGAAGGGAAATGCATGATTCCATAACTAGCGAATAAAAATAGGGTTTTTGGGGGCAGTTTGTTGGCTCGGTGAAGAGGATGTTTCTCGGTGGAGGGGCTTGAGGGTTTGTCATGCTTTATTGGTTTATGCTTGTATTGGGCTGCTTTGTTTATTCGGTTGGTGGAGCAGAAGAAGAAAGCCAAGGCTTGGAGGCTGCCGCTCAAGTGAATTAGGTCGGAAGCCGAGTACCTGCTAGGGTCTGTGTGTTTAGTTGTTGCGTCTGGCCTGTGAGTTGGCTGAGAAGAGTGTGGCAGTGTGTGTCTTATATGTCTTTGTTCATTTTGTGATCGTTAGTGGAGGCAATGGACGTGTGGTTTGTCTTCTTGGTTTGGTCAGTGGGGCTGCGTAGTTTTTTTTACGTATGGGGCTGTATGGTTTGTGCGTGGCTGTGTTTGTTGTGTGTGTCTGTGTGAGGTTTTGGTCGGTGGTAAGTGGCGTGAAGGGACGTGTGTAATGCTGTATGTGAGGTGAGGGGTGTGTGAGTGTTTGGTGGATTTGTGATGGGTTGTCATGAGTTACGGCTTTAGGGTCTCTTTGTTTTCTTCTTTAGCATGTTGTGTCGGTCAGCTTGTTTAGGGCTGTGTGAGTGTGTTTTGGTCGGTTATGGGGCTACATTGTTCTTGTGTTTTGTGATGAATAAGAGTATGAAGAAGGCTGCCCAGAGGTTAAAAGAGAGGAGGGGTGGGAGGTCTGGTTAAGGGTGTCTAGCGTGAGGTCTGGTTGAGGGTGTGTGGCGAGAGAAAGAAGAAGGTCCAGGGCGTGTGGCTCAGAGGAAGATCATATTTTATTGCTGTTTGTGTTTTTTTTTATTTGTCCGTGAATGAGAGTGAAAAATGAGAGAGAACGTGTGGAGCTAGGGTTTTCTGGTGAGGAAAAGAGGAAGAAGAGGAGATGAGCGTGTGTCTGTGAAAGAGAGGAGATGTGAGCCTTAGGGTTTTTCCTTTTTGTTTTGCCGAGTGTTTTTGTTGGGAACCAGAGAGAGGTTAGAGAGAGTTGAGATTACCTAGGGTTTTTTTTGGTTGAGAGAGAGAGAGAGCTGTCATTTTTTTTGGGTTAGGGTTTTTCTTTTTTTTGTAAGGTGCCGAAAGTGAGAGAGAGATAGAGGCCCGCTGTGAGTTACGATTTGTTTTCTTTTATTTGGCCGTGAGTTTGATGGGAAGAAGAGAGGGGATACAATTAGTTTTAGTGGTCTTTATTAGTGGTTCATTAGGGTTAGGGTTGTGTAATTGGGCTTTGGATGGGTGCGGGGGTTTTGGGCCAAGATTAATATTTAAAATAGGAATCGACTAAGTGAACCCGTGGCTAACTAGCGAATTTAAATTTGACGAGCTATTAACTTTAGAATTTTCCCTTCCGGCGTCCGTTTCCCGCAACTTTCGCAACTTATCAGGTAGTGCCTCCATACGAGGCTCATCATTGGGCATTATGCAAAAATGCAGTGTCTACAGTCGCCCCCACTTTGATGGGACTTGTGCAGTGTGTGACAGTGACAATCCTATCAAAGTCATGTATGCATTTTTACTTACCTGGCTCGCCAGCTGTTGCTTAACTTACCTGTTATTCTGAGATGCTTCAAACTGAATTGATGGTGGTGAGGTGCTGCGACCCCCAAGGTTCATCCCTGCAAGATGCTGCGATCTCTAGGATTCATTACCGAACTGAGTTGGTGAGAGGTGGTCCATTCCCGACCGGTTACTGTGGTGGTGGTCCATTCCCAACCGTTACTGTTAGGTGGTCCATTCCCGAACCGTTACTGTGAGGTGGTCCATTCCCGAACCGTTACTGTTAGGTGGTCCATTCCCGAACCGTTACTGTGAGGTGGTCCATTCTAGAACCGTTACTGAATGAGGTGGTCCATTCCCGAACCGTTACTGTGAGGTGGTCCATTCCTGAACCGTTACTGTGAGAGGTGGTCCATTCCCGAACTGTTACTGTATAAGGTGGTCCATTCCCGAACCGTTACTGTAAGGTGGTCCATTCCCGAACCGTTACTGAATGAGGTGGTCTATTCCCAAACCGTTACTAAGAGGTGGATGGTTCATTCCCGAACCGTTACTGATATGAGATGGTTCATTTCCGAAACATGCTTCATTCCCGGAGCGCCATTCCCGTCTTGCTCGTCCTCATTACCGAGGAGTTGCTGATGATGTGGGCCTCAACCCTGGGATTCATTCCCGAAACTGCTGAAAATGTGGGCCTCGACCCTGGGATTCATTCCCGATGCTGCTGATAATGTGGGCCTCGACCCTAGGATTCATTCCCAATATTGCCGATGATGTGGGCCTCGACCCTGGGATTCATTCCTGAAACTGCTGACAATATGGGCCTCGACCCTGGGATTCATTCTCAATACTGCAGATGATGTGGGCCTCGTGTTGAATTTTCTAGGTCAAACCAAGATCAAATTAAGCAATGAAATGTGCGAATACAACAAGTAAAGTAGCGGAAATACTCACTTTGATCGGCTTTGCAATACTATGAACACAAAATTTTTTTTGCTCCTTGAGACTCTCGGCCAAGCCCCTTGTTTGTGCTCCAAGCTTCTCTTGTTTGGATCTCCAAGCTCCAAGCTTGGGTGTAGATTCCATGGTCATAGATGGGTTTCCCTATCACATTTGAATGATCTTTGTGTGCTAGCACTAGGAAGAATTTGCAACAAATTTCTTCCTTGGAGTTATGTTGTTCTCGGCAAAGGAGAAGCAAAAAAGAGAGATGAAGATGGTCACAACCAAGGCATGAAAGAGAGAAGAAAAAGAGTGAAGTGTTGAATATGGTTTCAAAAAAAAAATTTTAAAAATAATATACCAAATCCAAGATTTTGGTAAAAGTCATTCAACTTTTCACACTTGAGTGTTTGGTAAGCAACCATCAAATCCCATCAACGTCCATCAACCAAAATGTGATGTGATAGACAAGTGATGTGACTTGTGATGTGACATGTGGGCCCCACTTGATTCAAAATCCGAGTGGGCCACAAACACTCCCGGTCTCGGGTTCGCTAATTCCGAATTAACGAATTTTTCGTTGCGACGTAATTAAATCAAATTTGATTAAATAATTATGCCTAGCAAAATTACTATTCACATCGCTCGCGAATTAATTCTAAATTAACTCGTTCGCCCGAATTAAAATCTAATTTTAATTTCGCGTCGAAATCTAATTTCGTTTAATATATCGAATATATTATTTTATCGATTAATTCTAAATTAATCGTTCTCTTCTCTTTAATAGTATTTTATCCCAGATAAAATTCTCTCCGTAATTAATCTTAGATTAATTTTCTCTCTCTTATATTAATCCCATATTAATATGTGCGAGTCATACGTCATCGGTGAATCTTCGGGAACTGACCTATGAGATCCCTGGATATGTTGGCAGTAAATCCGGTCGTCGGAATATCCGAACACGTACGTACCTAGTACTACGTTTTACCAATTTACAAGATACGGTTGGCTTCTAGCAAAGCACCGTGCCTACCCAATTCTCCAGAAATATTCTTAAAGGAATATATAATCTGTATCAAGCGTAGTATACGTAGAATCGCGTATTGCGATCCAGTATCGGATGTCACATGCAAGGCCTGGTGCTGGAATTGTGTCTGCCCCGTACGAAGCATATATCGGATCTCTGGTAACTAGTCTCTATAATCGGATAAACATGACCTAGTCATATTATCCCGATAGCTGCAGCATACATGAGTACCAGTTCCTTATCCTACGTGACCATCATCTCCATATGACTGAAGTGATACTTCCATCTTGACATCACACCCAATACATTACAATTCTCAATATACCCAGAAGAGGCGTACACATAACATGTTAAAGCCTCGGACGACCAAAACCAAAGTATATTGATTGTCGCAAGTATTAGTATGTAAGTCTCAGTCTAAGATCAAATACACCTACCCTGATTCGGACTTCCATAGACACATAGTCATACTACCAATGGAATTCTGAGGGGTCTATCCAGAGCGAAGCTGTTTCCGTACCATCGGTAAACACAACCTTCAATTACACTTGCATGAGTATCCAATACCCAAATATATGAGAACTATGTCGTTATGCTCCCACAACGCGCACAAGTGCAATACTAGTCTATTCCGTATTATCGATGTCCAATCTCGATAATACTATGACTATGGATGTTTTAATGATTAAACCTTAATGGATTAATATTGTCTTATATCTTATTAATCCGGAACTAATCATATGGACTTTTATCATTTATATATCCCGGTAATCTAATTACAAATGATAAAAGAGCAATTTCCTTTGTCACATAGTTAATTTGTACAACAACACCATGTTCTGTACAAATTGTGATGCTATGGGTCATAATTGTCCAACAATCTCCCACTTGGCCTTTAGTCAATCACTCAAGTGTCCTACACTTGAACTATGTACGGGTCGCTCAAAATTCTATTGAGTAACTACTTTCGTCAGCGGATTTGCATAGTTATCATCTGATGCGATTTATTCGATCATCACATCGCCACGATGTATGATCCGACGAATCAGATGAATAGTTGAAGTATATACTTGGATCGTTGATGAGACCATTAATTCTTTAGCATGTGCTGTAGCCTAGCTCAGCAGCTAAGAGAACTACTCCTAATCCAATTAGGATTATATAGATCCAAAGTGCTTCTATTGCTGCCTCAACTGCAGCAATATTCCGCTTTTGTTGTTTATTCGGCAACAGTATCGTGCTTGGAAGATTTCCAGCTCACTGTTCCGTTATTCAAACTATATAGTACCCATATTACGACTTATATTCATTTTTATCGGTTTGGAAACTTGCAACGGTGAACCCAGTCACTTCAAGTTCTCCTCTCCATAGCTTAAGAAAGTATCATTAGTTCTTCTAAGATACTTAATGATGTTCTTAACATCAATCCAGTGACTATCACTTGGATTGGCCTGATTGTGACTTCATATGCTCAAAGCATATGAGATACCAGGTCACGTACATATTTTAATGTACGAGTTCTCAAAAAGTGGCAATAACTTTTAGATCTATCCCAGTAGATCCTTATTCCTAGAATAAAGGTTGTCTCTCCCAAGTAGTCTACGGAGAATTTTCATGAAAGCCAAGCTTCCACCGATTGTATTATGGGCATGTCATTTCCAAGAAATAATATATCATCATTATTTAGGACAATCACTGATAGTGCGCTCCCACTAACCTCCTTATATACACAAGAATCATTTTTGTTTTGAATTAAATCATATACCATTATGATTACATCAAAACGATAGTTCCAAGAACGCAATGCTTGCTTCAATCCATAAATGGATCGAATTAACTTGCAAACCTTGTTTGCTTGTTTTGGTACGACAAAAACCATCTGGATGTTGTAAACAACCTCCAAAAGGTTTCCGTTTAAGGAAAGCGATTTTGACGTTCAGATGCCATATTTCATAAATGAAACATGCAGCATTAGCAAGCATTATCCAAATGGATTTAACCATGGTAACGAGTAAAAGGTTTCTTGGTAATCGACACAATGTTGATAATGATATCTTTTTGCTACAAGCCTAGCTTAGTACATTGATATGTTGCCATCCATGTATGTCTTCCTTGAAGACTCATTTAGTACTAATAGGCACAATGCCTTCCGGTACAATAACCAGTGTCCAAACTTGGTTGGTATATATGGAATCCATTTCGGACTTTATGGCACTTTTCCATAATAGGGAGTCGATACCTTGTATCACTTCCTCATACGTAGTCAGTTCATATTCCTCAATAAGATTGACATCTACTTGAGGTGAGATCAGAAACCCATACCTCTCAGGTTATTTTCTGACTCTCTCCGACTTGCGCGGTTCTTGTGTATTCGAAGATTACTGGTATAGTTTCATCCCTGATGAACTATTTGTGTTCCATTAAGGAATCGGTGCCTGGAACAATATTACTCTGATTTTCATGGAGTTTTACTTTCCTCCGACTTACCACTGCATATAGGTATTCATTTTAGGAAAACCGCATGGAGAGTAACAATTACATTGTTCTCTTGTGAGTTATATAAGTACTATACTTTGGTTACCCTAGGATAACCTACAAATTAGGCACTTATCCGATTTGGGTTCTAGTTTGGTATCATCCAAACATATGCCTAGCATTCCCAAATCTTCAGAATGAGAAAACCTGGTTTCTTTCCTGTTTATATCTAATATGAATCTGTCTAACAGATTTTCATGGAACCTTATTCAAAATAAGTTTTGCACTGTTTAATGCGTATCCCTAGAAGGAAAATGGTAGCTCAGAGCGACTCATAATTAACCTTACTGTGTCCAACAAGGTTCGGTTTCTCTGTTCGACACACCGCTCAATTGAGGTGTTCCGGAAGGAGTCATTTGTAAAAGAACTATACTCTTTCAAGTAATTGAGAAAATTATTGCTTAAGTATTTTCATCATGGTCTAACCGTGACGGTTTTAATACTTTAGCCGATCTGTCTGTCTACTTCGTGTCGAAACTCTTTGAATTTATCAAAAGTTTCCGATTCGTGTTTCAAAAGAAACACATAACCATAACGCGATGCCACATCCGTAAAGGTTACGAAGTATTCATATCACCTATAGCCTAGCTAGACATGGGCCCACTTACGTCATTATGAACGAGGGCTAACAGATCGGTGGCATTTGCACTTTTACCAAGTAAAAGGCGTTTTAGGCACTTTGCCTAATAAACTAAATTCGTATACATTATTTGATTTAGAATCAAATCCGTCCTAGTACCCACTCTTCAAAAGTGTGGATATACAAGTCTTGTTAATGTGTCCCAGACAAAAATGCCACAAATAAGTCTCATCTGATTAATTCAGTTTGAGCTATTTGTTTGTCATGTCATATGTATGAGATTCATTTATATTCAAAATATAAATACTGTTATTCACATCTAATGTATTTATCTCAATATCATCTTTATAAATAAACACTTTAGTGTTCTAGAATATAAAGGTATATACCCCAACGGGTTAAACTAGATATAGAGATCATGTTTCTAGTCAAACTAGTTACATTATAACAGTTTCCTAATTTAAGTACACACCCGAAGGGTAGTTCCTAAACTTAGGTTTCTACGGTTAAAAGCGACTCTCGTCCCGTTTCCGACTCGCAGGTCAATCTCAACTAAAGTCAGTCTCTCTGCTAATCAGCAGATTTCGCACATCAGTACATATTTATGTATCACATCTAGTATCAAAAATCCAATTTTGAAACCAGTAGCGAACATGTTTATGACAAACATACTTGAAGCCGAAGTCTTGCCCCTCTTTACTTCCTTCATGTCTGCCTTGTCCATATGGCAGTCACGTATCCAGTGACCCCGTTTGCCACAGTTTAGGCAGACATCTTGGGATATGTCATTTGTCTTCCCAGAAGACTGTGATGATTTTTCCTTTGCCCCTTTTAGAAGCCCTGACTCTGCCTCCTAGAGCATAGCCACCAACTCTCCAAGAGTTTATTCTTGGTTCATAATGAACCTGCCCCAGCTTTCGGGTAGAGACTATAAGATCAAATCTTTGGTAGTCTCGGCCACGTAGGTAATGCCCAGCTAACCTAGCTGATCGATGTCAGCAATCATCTGCGACACCTAGTGCTCGACAGATGTACCCTCTGACATACGTGAGCTAAAGAGCTTCTTATGCAATTTGTACTTCTAAGATCTAAGAATAGATCTATGAAGATCTTTAATTTCATCATCATGGTACAATGATTCAATCCTTAATTTTGACGACAGAATTATAGAGTTATTGCGGTAAGCATAACGGATTGAGCACTAAAGTTATCATCACATGAATCTTCGAAAGATCATGTACTACTATTTGCTCAACTCCGGGCTTAGGCCCGCGATGTTTCTCTATCAAATAAAGTAACTCCTCAGTTCCCAGGACTATCCTGATGTATTATTCCCAATTTGAAAATTACACCGCTTAAAGACATTTTCCCCAGGATTATGTTCTAAACGCTAATCTTTCAGTTATCTTGATTTCATTAGTCCAACTATCCAATCAACGATTTCAGGTACAATTAAATATAATGATTACTATAGTCCAACTATATAATCAACTATAATTTGATTGGTTAAATTCGAATATATTGATTACTATAATCCAATTATATAATCAACTATAAATTGAAGTAGTTGAATACAGTCCAACTGTTTAATTTAAAATAATAATTAAATATTAGTCCAACTAATGTATATTTAAATTAATAACGAAAAATTGAATGAGCGCGTATTGGCAAGTATCTAAACGAAATTGCAAATTTAATACTTGCCTCCCACTATTTTTCGGCGAGCCTCTAACCCTCTGTTGAGTACTTGGGAAACTTTGTTTCCAAGTGGGCTAGGATCCCGTTAAATAACACAAAACCTTGACTTTGGCCAACAAGTTGTATGAAACATAACTATGTAGATCTCTAAGATCAATTGGATATCATCCAATTTAGATCCATTAGGTGGACATCCAAGTCCGAAACATATATCTAATATATGCCAATATATCTGATATATTCCCTAACCTTTTTCCTCTGAATCAACTAAGCCTTGGCTTTGGCACAACAAGCTTAATGATTCCAGTTAAGCGGGACCCATTGACCTTGGAAAGCTTCGTAATCGATGTCGATGGACAAGAAGTGATCTTGACTTTCGCCAACAAATCATAACTTGGACAAGACATGCGATATTGAACAAAGCCTTCATGATTCAAACAAATCCGCGATGGACAAAGGTCTTGACTTTGGCCAACAAACCAGTGCCAATCTTGGATCTTGAGAATAATCATTCAATGGAAGGAAAAACGCTTAATATTTGTTGAGGTTTTTTCGCGTAATTGGCAACCAATTAATTATCTTTGATTAGGTCTTATCATACACCCTTAAGCATGCATTCTAAAAGCATAATAAGGCGCGATAAATAAATTAATAATGATATGCGGATGGATATTTAAAACATTTTGTTCCTAGAACAAATCTCTCCATTTCCTCTCTCCCGCTAGCACAAATCTTACTTCTACCCAATTACATAACACTTCTAAAGAAACCTCATTTACATTGAGGGGAATATGTGAGAAGAGAAATGCAAAGAGTCAAGAGGTAATAGGCTGGACACGCATGTCCAATTTAATAAATTCTAAATTTATTACAACAATTTCCAAAATTGCCCTCACCCATCTAATATCCATATGATATACATTATTCATACATAACATCCATGTATTCACACAAAGCATGTTATCAATCAATCTAATCCAATTAATTAATATTTAATTAGTGAGCATCCAATGTTCAAACAACGATTTGATTTGCGCGAGTCCAACTCGTTTTAATAATAAGTACTCAAAGTACGAATTCTTGAATTATATCAAACTACAATATTAAATCCAATTTAATTTGTATTCAATACTAATTCTTTATTTAATTCCAAATTAAATAATTACACTTTATTAATGAGCCTTTGCGACTGAGATTCTAAATCTAATCTTAACGAGTCTCAAAGCCCAATTAACATCCAATGTCAATTTAATTTGAAGTCCAATGGACTTTCAATTAATTTATAAGGCATGGACTTTGGCAACCAAAGCCCAATAAGGAATCACCCTTTTGCCAAAAATCAATTTAGGCCCAATTAAAATATTAAAGGCCCATTTAATCATATTGGACTTTATGGAAATGGTTTTAGGTCCAATTGGATCCAACCAATTAACCTAAACCAAAATTGGCCCAACCAAGCCCATTAAGCCCAAATACAACATTTTAAGCCCAATTCCAAATTTAGCCCAACTAATTAAATTCCAATATTCCAAATATCATAATTCAATTAACTAAAGTGCATTAGCCATAATTAATTAGTCAAATTAACATTTCCAAAATACCAATTTACTTAATTAATCATGCTAATCATCATCAAAACATGTCCAACATTATTGAATCAAAAAATCATCTCATTTCATGCTATATTGCTCACGGCATTTAGGGATTTTATAAATCCGATTTCGATTTCAATCCAATTAAATCATAAATCAATTTATCCCATGTCTTTCAACTCATCCAATGATCAAAAAACAAAATTACCATGACTTTAGGGCATATCATTAATTCGGCCAAGCCAAAAGTTTGGGGAAAAAATAATCCAATTCAATTTTCATCAAATTGATCATGCATAACTCTAAGTTAGTATCATTCAAGCATACTCAATCAATCAATTTTATCAAATCATGCTCAAATCAATTTTACCCAAATTTTACCCTAAATTCAATTTCATGCTTAATAACAGCTCTGATACCATTGTTGGGTTTTCTAGGTCAAACCAAGATCAAATTAAGTAATGAAATGTGCGAATACAACAAAGTAAAGTAGCGAAAATACTCACTTTGATCGGCTTTGCGATGCGATGAACACAAAAAAATTTCTGCTCCTTGAGACTCTCGGCCAAGCCCCTTGTTTGTGCTCCAAGCTCCTCTTGTTTGGATCTTCAAGCTCCAAGCTTGGGTGTAGATTCAATGCTCATAGATGGGTTTCCCTATCACCTTTGAATGATCTTTGTGTGCTAGCACTAGGAAGAATTTGCAACAAATTTCTTCCTTGGAGTTATGTTGTTCTCGGCAAAGGAGAAGCAAAAGAGAGAGATGAAGATGGTCACGCCCAAGGCATGAAAGATAGAAGAAAAAGAGTGAAGTGTTGAATATGTTTTCAAAAAACAAAATTAAAAATGATATACCAAATCCAAGATTTTGGTAAAAGTCATTCAACTTTTCACACTTGAGTGTTTGGTAAGCAACCATCAAATCCCATCAACCAAAAGGTGATGTGATAGACAAGTGATGTGACTTGTGATGTGAAATATGGGCCCCACTTGATTCAAAATCTGAGTGGGCCCGCAAACACGTCCGGGCTCGGGTTCGCTAATTATGAATTAACGAATTTTCCGTCGCAACGTAATTAAATCAATTTAATTAAATAATTATGCCTAGCACAATTACTATTCACGTCGCTCGCGAATTAATTCTAAATTAACTCGTTCGCCCGAATTAAAATCTAATTTTAATTCCGCGTCGAAATCTAATTTCGTTTAATATATCGAATATATTATTTTATCGATTAATTCTAAATTAATCGTTCTCTCTCTTTAAATAGTATTTTATCCCAGAAAAAATTTCTCCGTAATTAATCCTAGATTAATTTTCTCTCTCTTATAATTAATCCCAGATTAATTATGTGTGAGTCATACGTCATCGGTGAATCTTCGGGAACCGACCTATGAGATCCATAGATATGTTGGCAGTAAATCCGGTCGTCGGACTATCCGAACACGTACGTACCTAGTACTACGTTTTTACCAATTTACAAGATATGGTTGGCTTCTAGCAAAGCATCGTGCCTACCCAATTCTCTAGAAATATTCTTAAAGGAATATATAATCTGTATCAGGCATAGTATACGTAGTATTGTGTATTGCGATCCAGTATCGGATGTCACATACAAGGCATGGGGCTGGAATTGTGTCTGCCCCGTACAAAGCATATATCGGATCTCTGGTAACTAGTCTCTATAATCGGATAAATATGACCTAGTTATATTATCCCGATAGCTGCAGCATACAAGAGTACCAGTTCCTTATCCTACGTGACCATCATCTCTATATAACTGAAGTGATACTTCCATCTTGACATCACACCCAATACACTACGATTCTCAATATACCCAGAAGAGGCGTACACAGAACCTGTTAAAGCCCCGGACGACCAAAACCAAAGTATATTGATTATCGCAAGTATTAGCGATGTAAGTCTCAGGTTAAGACCAAATACACCCACCCTGATTCGGACTTCCATAGACACATAGTCATACTACCAATGGAATTCTGAGGGGTCTATCCAGAGCGAAGCTGTTTCCGTACCATCGGTAAACACAACCTTCTATTACACTTGCATGAGTATCCAATACCCAAATATATGAGAACTATGCCGTTATGCTCCCACAACGCACACAAGTGCAATACTAGTCTATTCCGTATTATCGATGTCCAATCTCGATAATACTATGACTAGGGATGTTTTAATGATTAAACCTTAATGGATTAATATTGTCTCATATCTTATTAATCCGGAACTAATCATATGGACTTTTATCATTTATATATCCCGGTAATCTAATTACAAATGATAAAAGAGCTATTTCCTTTGTCACATAGTTAATTTGTACAACAACACCATGTTCTGTACAAATAGTGATGTTATGGGTCATAATTGTCCAACACCTCGACCCTGGGATTCATTCCCGAAACTACTGACAATATGGGTCTCGACCCTGGGATTCATTCCCGATACTGCTGATAATGTGGGCCTCGACCCTGGGATTCATTCCACAAACTGCTGATAGTGTGGGCCTTGACCTAGGGATCTATTCTCGAAAATGCTAATAATGTGGGCCTCGGCCCTGGGATCCATTCCCGAACTGCTGATAATGTGGGCCTCGGCCTTGGGATCCATTCCCCAAAACTACTGATAGTGTGGGCCTCGACCTTGGGATTCATTCCCAAAACTGCTTGTCTTTGCCGCTTTTTCCTTTTCTTCAAAACCTGCGAACAAAAACAAAACAAAAAATACATGTATGTGACGTGTATGCATGTATGCATGGATGTATTTCCTATTCCGATGGGTTAGGCCTTCCATGTGCTCCTTGATGCCATTTGCCTACAAATGTCTCTGGTCGCCCCATGGGTCTGCTTATAATTTCCTTCTGCCGGTTCTTTTCTGGTGATTGTTCAGTTCTCTTTTATCTCATGGCTCAAGTTCCCATTATATCCCTTATTCACGGGGTGGTAGATTGGTCACCCCCAGACTTGGCTAAGCTTTCTGCTCTCTACTGTTTGCACTAGGTCAATGTGGACTACATGATGTGGCATTCTATATCATCATACTATATTACATGATACAAAATAGTCCCAATAGTTACACATATTATTGCCCTCAAAGAATGCCCAGTATTGAAACTAGAGAACCTTCAAAACATTCAATGCAACTCAAATCCAAGTCTTTGAATAAATGATCTAAGGCAGACTCAAAGTGTGTGTGTGTAAATGTTCCTTTGCAGATTCATCCCTAGGTAAGCCAACTCAATGATTTCGTCAGAAAATTGGGATCGATGGGTCAAACCAACCTAGATGTCTCAATTATGCCCTGCAGTTGCTTTTCTATGCTCAATGTGGTATAATTTTCTTTCTCTCTTGTCTTTTTTTTTTCTTTTCGTTTTAAAATTCTTTTTTTTTCTTTTTTTTTCTTTTTTCTTTTTTTTTCAACACACCTACCCTTTAAGGTAGCATTTCTCCTCATGGTGGTCCTAATACTCGCCCTTGGGTAGCTTCACGCTTATCGGTTATATGTGGTTTAATTCTTTTCTTTGGAGACTTTTCTTTTATTTTCAACCATACTACACATCATAACACAAGCAAATCAGGATAGACATTTAGGCGAACAGTCATTCACCGACCTACAATTTCTTCAACTAGTCACTTTGCTAACTACTCAGGTTTTCACTGCTAAGAACCTATAATTAAGTGTTTACGAGTCTAACATAGATCAACTACTCAAAGCACCAGATAAAAGCACATCAAAAGTTTATCGTTTCTAAGATTTCACCCTAAAGCAATCAATTTCATCATCGGACTTATGTCTAACTATTAAGGACTAAAAACAAGCAATTTTTTTTCTTTTTTTTCTTTTTTTGTTCTTTTTTTTCTTTTCTTTTCTTTTTTTCACAATGGTCTTTCTATCATTGCCGCAAGGTTTTCTGTTCCTCGGTTTCCTTTTCCCCGATATCCATGTTTGCTAAACTCTTCTTGACAAGTCTTCTTTTGTCTCTAACCCAACGGATATCTATGATGGCTTTTAAGACACAGGGGTTAACATGATGCGTGTATGCATGAGATGCATGAGATGCACATGGTTATCAAAACAACATATATCTTTCCAACCTTATATATCTCACACTCGTGGTAAGTCCATTTATGTCCTAGGTATGGCTTATTTTATGTACCAATATGGGGTACACAAAAATCGCTCTCTCCTATGCTACGGGGTGAACCTTGGCTACTTCTGTCCATTTCCATCGGTAAAAGACAAAGACCGCCCATTTACAACATAGACTAAGCCGATTATGGAATCATGCCATTGTCTAGAAATGATGAATTAGGCTTTCAGCAACTGCGGTCATTGGGATAAACTTGGAAGCGTCCAACAGTATACAAATATGTCATAACAAGGCGTATCCTTTCTGGATGAAAGTCAGTGCGGATATCGGACTCATGCTTCTGGCATACTTGGATCGTATTTGGATTTTCTAAGCCCAACAAGGTTTTCATACAAGTTGGCCCATTATCATTTTAAAACATTCAATCACATTATTGCGAGGTTTGTCCCAGTTGCAAAAGGCCCAACATGTTTACACTTTTACAATAATGTGGCTAAACAACCTCAAATGATAGGGGACCAAACACAAAGTGGCCTATCGTCATTTTAGAAGCTTTTGGCCCAATCGTCATAAGACACAAACTCATCCCAGTTTAAATGGCCCAACAAGTTCACATCTCATGACAAGAAGTCCAAATGAATTCAAAAGATGATGGTCTCAAACACAAGCATAAAGGGTGGCTTCTATAGGTCATATAACTATGGTTCTCATGCAGTTTTATGGGAGTATTGATAAAGGTTCCCGTCGGCGAAGGGTTGCCCACAACTAGGTCTCCCCACTCAAGGGTTCGAACGACCAAGTGAGCGCACCTTTTTTATACTCTAAGGTACATGCCAACGAGTGACGATACCATATAACGATTCACCGCTTTGAGCGAAAATGACTTCACGGTACATGATGCCATCAAGGTAAAAAGGGTATGCAAAATATATGAGACAAGGTTAACTAAAGCAAAAATCACAAACATTACAATGCATTATTTCGGGGCCGATTCTCTATCCCCAGTGGAGTTGCCAGACTATGGACACGGCCACAGAGGTGGGCAACGCTGTCCTGGCTCGCGGCCCGGTCGGGAGTACGGAGTAGTCCGCATGGGACTAAACCGGAGAAATAAAATGGAGTCGCCACCTAGTGTGAATTGGGAAATGATTTAAGGTCGCACTCACCCCTCGCAAGGGAAGACCTCAATTCGTTGGGTTCAGAATGGTCCATTAATTATGCCAATTGTAATGAAAGGATTTATGCAATAGTATAACCAAGTCTTATGAAACACATGCAAGATCATTCAAATGACACCCAAGTTTGCACACCCATAAACGTAAATAAAAATGAAGGCAAATGCATGATTCCATAAACATAATAACCAAAGAAGTGCGTGAATGTAAATAAATAATACCAATAAAAAAGGGGCATTAATAATAAAGAGAGATGATCAAGTGCATAATGTAAAAAGGATGACTAAAGAGACAAATATGCATGAAACATGATAAAAGAATCTGTCCAGTGTGCGCGCGTTCTTGTAGCGTTCGGAAACTCGTTCAAACGGGATAAGGCCGAATGCATGCGTTCGAGTAACATTCGTAAACACGTTCGAATGGGACGGGATATCATGTATGGCAAGACAGAATGCATGTGTGTTAGTGTAGCGTTTGGAACGTGTTCGAACGGGGTGAGACCGAATGCATGCGTTCGAGTAGCGTTCGGAAATACGTTCGAATGGAGAGAGACATAATTCAGACGTTCGTGTAGCGTTTGAGAACGCGTTCGAACGAGATTACCAAAGTGGCGTCTAAAATGACATAAACACTTGCAGGAATGTTTCCCCAAGTGGTACGTGGAGTTGTATCCCAAGTACAGACCGCACTACCATCTATTCGAATTCGGCTACGAAATTTATGTCTGGGTTTCCATCCGATATACCGCAAGGGATAGCACGCAAGCATTAACACAACGCAATCATTAAACCAATGTTGACATACATGAAATATGATAATGCATATAACAATAAATAACCGAATAGACGAATATGTGAAATAACAAGGAAGATAAATAACACAAAACAAAAGTACGGAACAATAAAATAACAATAAACGTAAATTAAATGTGAAATAATAAAAGACTAATAATACGAGATAAATGTGGAATACTACATATGTGACCAAATATTTGGTCGTTTTCAATGTAGGACTTCGCATGCCCGGTTGGACGTATTCCACGTCCATCCAAGCATGCCGTTTCCAGGACGACAAAATAAAATATAACAAAGGGTGCCCTCAGGTATTACCATTTAAGTCGCTTCTCGGGAGTGCATTGGGACGTCGCCGGAAGGGTTAGTTTTTCCGCTATTTTCACTGGTTCGTTATTTCCACTGTTTTCACTGGTTTACTGTTTCCGCTCGTTATTTTCTCTGTTTTCACTCGCTATTTCCGCTCGTTGTTTTAGGATTGTTTTCAGGGGGGTGTTCGGGGATTGTTTTCGAGCTGTATTGGAGACTGTTTTCTGGCCGGTTTTGGTTACTGTTTTCTCAGGTTTATGGGCTATTTGTTCAATACTGTTTTAGGGTTATTGGCCTCGGTTGGGCTGCTGTTTACATTTGGTTGTTTGGCTAGCGTCGAAAGGTTTTTTACGGCAATTTGTTGGCTCGGTAAAGGGGTTGTTTCTCGGTGGAGGGGCTTGAGGGTTTGTCGTGCTTTATTGGTTTATGCTTGTATGACGCTGCTTTGTTTATTCGGTTGGTGGAAGCAGAAGAATAAAGCCAAGGCTTGGAGGCTGCCGCTCACGTGAATTAGTTCTGAAGCCGAGTGTTTGATAGGGTCTGTGTGTTTAGTTTTTACGCGTGGCATGTGAGTTGGCCGAGAAGAGTGTGGCAATGTGTGTCTTATATGTCTTTGTTTATTTTGTGATTGGTTAGTGGAGGCAATGGACGTGTGGTTTGTCTTCTTGGTTTGGTCAATGGGGCTGCGTAGTTTTTTTTACGTATGGGGCTGTATGGTTTGTGCGTGGCTGTGTTTTTTTTGTGTGTCTGTGTCAGGTTTTGGTAGGTGGTAAGTGGCGTGATGGGACGTGTGTAAGGCCGTATGTGAGGTGAGGGGCGTGTGAGTGTTTGGTGGATTTGTGATGGGTTGTCGTGAGTCACGGCTTTAGGGTCTCTTTGTTTTCTTCTTTAGCATGTTGTGTCGGTCAGCTTATTTAGGGCTGTGTGAGTGTGTTTTTGTCGGTTGTGGGGCTACATTGTTGTTGTGTTTTGTGATGAATGAGAGTATGAAGAAGGCTGCCCAGAGGTTAAGAGAGATGAGGGGCGTGAGGTCTTGTTGAGGGTGTGTGGCGTGAGGTCTGGTTGAGGGTGTGTGGCGAGAGAAAGAAGAAGGTCCAGGGCGTGTGGCTCAGAGGAAGATCATATTTGATCGGTGTTTGTGTTTGTTTTGATTTGGCCGTGAATGTGAGTGAAAAAAGAGAGAGAACGTGTGGAGCTAGGGTTTTCTGGTGAGGAAAAGAGGAAGGAGAGGAGATGGGCGTGTGTTTATGAAAGAGAGGAGATTAGAGCCTTAGGGTTTTTCCTTTTTGCTTGCCGAGAGTTTTTGTTGGGAACCAGAGAGAGGTAAGAGAGAGTTGAGATTACTTAGGGTTTTTTTAGGTTGAAAGAGAGAGAGCTGTCGCTTTTTTTGGTGTTAGGGTTTTTCTTTTTTTGTGAGGTGCCGAAAGTGAGAGAGAGATGGAGGCCGGCTGTGAGTTAGGGTTTGTTTTATTTTATTTGGCCGTGAGTTTGATGGGAAGAAGAGAGGGGATAAGTTTAGGTTTAGTGGTCTTTATAGTGGTGCATTAGGGGTTAGGGTTGTGTAATTGGGCTTTGGATGGGTGCGTATGGGCTTTGGATGGGTGCAGGGGTTTTGTGCCAAGATTAATGTTTAAATTAGGAATCGACTAAGCGAACCCGCGACTAACTAGCGAATTTAAATTTGACGAGCTATTAACTTCAGAATTTTCCCTTCTGGCGTCTTTTTCCCGCAATTTTCGCAACTTATCGGGTAGTGCCTTCATATGAGGCTCATCAATGGGCATTATGCAAAAATACAATGTCTACACCAACTTTCTCTCTCTATCACTAGTTATTAAGCACTTAGGTTTTAACAAGTTGTAAGAAGTGAAATTTTCTAACTCTTGAATATGAGACTTCAACCCCTTTATATATGCTTCCAAATTCACTATTCTACCGCTTCTGATGTGATCCCATGTCACATTTCTATCATTGTCATCGCAACTCTCATCAACTACCCTTAAATTGGCTAATCAGATCTATCTATTTCACTATTAATGCACTGGCCTATGGAGACCTTTGGTGGCCTGTGGCAGCTCTGCCCAACCACTTCTCTGCCACTGCACCGGCCTATGGCGGCTGACAGAGGCTACTTCCAATGAGAACAGTTGCTTTTCCACAGTTATCATTAGCCTTCTAGAAGCTTATCTTCTCACTTAGGGCACACATCACTTGACTTTAATACAGATCGGGTTGTGATCCTATCTTTGCCTCTCTGGTCGGCATACTAAGGCAGATGATACCATCAAAGCTCTTTTACCTTTCTCAACTAGGTCGGGTTGACATATAGGGATTCATCGGATCTGTTTCAACAAACTCTCAGAAATTCCCAAATCAACATCCTTCATGTGGTCCCGTCATTATCCCAACTTGCTTCATCATCAACATTTTCTGTCATTCCCCTTCTCTCTTTGGGTCTTTGAGCCTTTAATATTAATTTTTGACTAAGTACAATAATCATTCCACCCCTTCCAAGTATTTGATCATTTCTCAGAGTGAAAAATCACTATCAACCATTGTTATTGTTATTATGATGTTTTGGGTTTGTAATAAATAAAAATATAGTTCCCAAGGAAAAAGTTGAGGCGGGCATAGCTTAGTTGGGAGAGGGTCGGACCGAAGGTCCCGTGTTCGTACGCCGCACCAATTTTTTTCCTTTCAATTTGTATCTCGTTGAGACACTTTTACCCCTTAATTTGTTTTTTACCTGTTGAAACATTTTTACCATTTCATTTGTATGTTTGACTTACCTATTCAATCCGGACCAACCTCATTTTGGAGTCTTAAGCCCTACACTTTCATTGTGCTCTCCAATCTGTTCAGTCTGCATGCTGAAAAAACATCTATTCATCACTTTCTAAGACTTTGATTTATGCATGGTAGAACCTTATCATTTTCATTTCCAACAGTTAAAAATAATAGTGTTCTTCAAAAATTATAATCTTCTCCATGATTAATGGAAGTATTTTTAGCAGTTGCATAATGCTATTTTTTATGGGGTTTTTTAATAAAAAATCTTCATGAGTCTATAATAGGGATGTGAATAATATTCGGATCTGACCCGTATCCAGAAAGATCCAAAGGTTTTAAAGATTTGTACGGATTTGGAGATCCGGATTAGAAAATAATATAATAAAAATAAAATATAACAATTGTAGATACTCAAAATTGCATAAAGGAAAAGCCTATCAACTTAGGCTCGGAAGAAAAAGATCAAACGGATTGGATCTCACTTAAAGCCCATCCACGTGGAGGTTATCTTTAGATCCAGGGAGTCTGGTGAACATCTTTAAGTATTACTACTAAAGACACCCACATACCATGCTGAGACAGCCCTGCAAGCAAGACACTAAAAAATCAGGCCATGCAAGATCCTAAAAAAGCATTACGCTTCATGCTATTGATGTCTCCCGAAAAGCATACCAGGGGTTGTAAAAATACATCTCTATCATTTCTTCTATGCAGTAAAAATGATAAATTCTAGGATTTCTAGATTATGTATGTGCGGGAAAGTTAAAACCTTCACGTCATATGATAATAGTTTTTATTATTATTGGCAATTTCTACTTAAATAAAAGTATAAGAGGGGATTACATGCATCACTTTCACAATACAATTAGAATTCTGTATAATCATCTAAAGATAAATATCTATCATTATCACATCTTGGACACGCACTAGAAAATAGCTACTTGAGTCATGATCTTCGACGCTCCGCAAAGTTATATTATATTCATTGAATTCAATAAATGCAGGCTATAAATGTAGGAAACTCCAAGCTTAACGAGGAAAAAAAAAAGAGAGAGAGAGAAGAAATTAGCAGAAAAAGAAAGAAAACAGATAGCTTGTCCTTTGTTCCAGAAATTTTCTCGGCTCCCACACTACATTTTTTATAGTGTGACGACTTTTTTTTGTAGGAAATGTTCTACATATTAAGTGTATTTATAGGGTGTCTCATTAAAAAAAAACCCTTAATATGTGGCTTTTAGGAAAGACACAAATTGAAATGATATGCCCCTTAGAGTGAAATGATATAACTATTTGAGTCATAAGGGTGCATTGAAGAGTTATAACCATTTAAAGGATTGCATCTTTAAGTCCAAATGTACATTTTCAACGACAACCTTCAATCTCTATAAATAAATCCATTTATTAAGTAAATGTACATTCAATTCTTTGGTTTGTCTTTGGGCATAATAAGAGAGTCTAAGGCTTACTAAGAAAAAGAAGAGAGTTTCACCATTCTTTCAATTTATAGTTATTGTGAAAAGGAGTGCTTCTCTATCAAGAAGAAAACAAGAATCCTGAGATAACGTTTGCTACAAGATTCGTAGAGCACCGATACAAGGCTAATTAGTTCTTAAGGTAAGAGTCAAAACTTGGCTTGATTTTGACATCTTTGTTCATTTCTACATAATTTTTCCAGGTTTGTCTAAATCATTGATTTAAGTGTGTACATACTTGATAATGATTTGCATGAGTGTTATGTAATTTGCATAATTAAGTGACTAACAACACATCTCGCCAACAACTTAAGAACATATTATTCATCTGAGTGTTGTACAACCTTATTTCTGCATAATTCTTGCATTCATGCTCTGAAAAACCTGCAAAAACATGTTTAGCATAAGTAAAATATGCATGGACGTTCGAACGCCTGTCGAACGTGAATTCACTGAACGGATTCATTAGAATGTGGTAAAAAACGCCACACGAAAGTAAGTTCACTGGAAGAACTCGTTGGAACATTGTGACGAACGTAAATCAAATGCAAGTCATTCATGAGGCTTAAATTAATTTTGGTGCCAACAATGATTTAAGTAGATTGACTTTGCATAAGAAATTTTGTATCTAGTTCATTAACTTGTTAATTATCATATATTGTACACAAACTTTAATTATGAAACCTGGTAATATAGGCATAAGTTAAATGTAGAATAATACAACTATCTCAAGAATTGATATGTGGTAAAGTTGATTACGATTATGTGAATTCATGCTTCATATTATTTTAGGAAAAAAAACATATAATCAACAAGTACTTTTCTGAAATTATAAAATTAGTATTATAGATTTAAGTTGATATTTATATTACCACATATTAACACAATAATTTTAAGTGATACTATTTATTGTACTTTTGGTTGAGAATTAAAGTGTAACATTAAGAATGAATGCCTAAGATTTTCTAATGAGAAGGTGACTAGGGAAATTCTGACATCAAGGCGATAAGAGCCTAAGAGGGCAGAGATTTAAGTGGTTACGCTGGACCCTCTATTCCTTTAGAAACTTTCTTTTTTCACCCATCATAAGATATTTTAGTCACAAATTCGAGAATTGTATTATTTGGTATAATTACTGTCCAAAATAATAAAAGCAGGTTTTTGGTGTAATATACAAACCAGATCATAAAATTAATCATTAAGTAATTGTCTTGTGTAGACTTATTAGTAATTTTTCCAAATACACATGGCTAGTTGAGATATCACGGTACTGCTTGCTCATGGAGAGAAACCAGATAAGTTTGGTGGAGCAAACTTCAAACAATGAAAGAGCAAAATGTTGTTCTACTTGACTACACTTCAATTGGCTAATTTTCTCAAGGAAACTCCTTTGGAGGGATAAACCGAAACGGCTTGACAACTGCGGGTTGAGGCATGCTCACAAAGTGACTTTTTATGTAAGAACTACCTCTTGGGCAGTCTTGAAAATAACCTGTACAATGTGTACCAATGCATGATTTCTACAAAGATTATCTAGGAATATCTTGAGAAGAAGTATAAAACAAAAGATGTCAGACAAAAAAAATTTATCGTGGGTAGGTTTATGGAGTACAAAATGGTAGATTCTAGGACAGTAATATCTCATCTAGGTGAACTGGAGATGATCATTCATGAAATATTGGATGAAAGAATGAAACTCTGTAAGACATTTCAGGTTGTCAGAATCATTGAGAAGTTACCTCCACCGTGGAAGGACTTCAGGAGTTATCTGAAACACAAGAAGAAACATATGAGTGTTGAAGAATTAGGAGTTCAATTGGGGATCGAAGAGGGAAACATGAAGTACAAGAAGGCCAGCTACAAGACCATGGAGTCTTAGGCCAACATCGTTTAGATTGGAAAGAGTAGCAAAAAGAGAAAGAACAGTGGTGATGATTCTTCCCAATTGGAGCAAGAAGTTCAAAGGGAAGTAATACGTCAATGAGAAAAACGTTACATGGCAAAAGGACTGTAGAAATAATATGTCTCATAATAATAGTAAGAAAAAGAAAAATGAGGCACATGTCTCTGAAGATGAGCTGATGACTGATGACTGATGACTGATGAAACTTCAGAGATGAACCTTTCAACGGTTTTGACAAAAGCTAACTTGGTTGGTAACATGAGAGAGTGGTGGGTAGATACGGGGGCTACTTGTCATATATGTCCTGCCAGCAAGATGTTTTCCTCTCATCAGAAGATTGAGGGCGGCGATCATCTGACCATAGGGAACTCTTCTACATCGAAGGTGGTTTGACAAGACACAATGATTCTGAAGATGACATCCGTGAATGAGCATACATTGAAGAATGTTTGCATGTTCTGATATTCAGAAGAAATTAGTTTCGAGTTCCATTCTCAGCAAGAGTGGTTTTAAGCTTATATTTGTTTCTAATAAGTTTGTATTGACAAAAAATGATGTATGTGTTTGTAAATGGTACCTCACCAATTGGCTTTTTAAATTTAATGCAATGACTATGATGCGCAATAGCGTAAATAATAATAAAGCTTCTACTTATGTTTATATTATTAAGTCACAAAATATATGGCATAAAAGATTAGGACATGTTAATTATGATAATATAGAAGCAAATCGGGGTTTACTGTTATGCCTATGAAGTTGGAGACCATTTCATTGTTGGACTCGTTGCTCGTAGAAAGTACGGATAGCCCCATGGACGAACTAACCAGAGAGTAAGGGAGTCACCACCCAATATGAAACACTGAGAATGATTTAAGGCCGCACTACATCCCTCGTAAGGTTCGACCTTAAACCCGTTTGGGTTCGGAATGGTCTCTTACTGATGGCAGTATAATATTCACGCTCAAATGAGGTATCCTCATATCTTATAATTCAATTTGACTTACAAGAGCAATTTAAAGGCATACTAGTTGCACAATCATGAATAATTAAAACAAATAAATATCTATATATTATTTCAACAGTTGATAAAAAATGATACTGAAATAAATCTAGGCATGCAACTCAAGGGCCTGGCCTCGGGGAGGCCTGGCCAGATATGTATACCACATTCATGTTCGAGAAGTCTGGCCAAATATATTGTGCACACCATAAGCGTAGAAGCAAGTTTTCATCACCACAAATGTAGTAATAAATAGCAAAATAGAATCCTAGAATGTCGAATGACGCATAAGCAAAGTGATTATAATCATAAGCTGTAAAGATGCAATGGCTAGGATAACACAAAAGTAACTTAATTACAGAGATATAACATATAAACCAAATAATTAAAATACAATATATAATTAAAATTAAACTAAGTCACTTTCGTAGGAATCATGGTTACATTTAGCGTTGCAACAAGCCTTTAAACCTCTAGGTGTCCCTAGTGGACGAGTTGTAGTCTCGTGAGGGCTTACAACGATGATACCCACAAACGTCAAACTAATGCACACAAAAACAAAACTAATGCACACAAAAGCAAAAAGACAAGAGAAAGAAAATAAAATAAACAAAATAATAACTATATAAACAACGTCCTCAGAGAATGTCTAGCATCAAAGTTAGAGGAACCTTCAAAATGCATAATTCAACTAAAATCCTTTCATTTGAACAAAATATTTAAATCTCTAAGTGTGTGTGTAAAAATTCTGCAAACAGCTTCGACTTTAAGTTATCAACTAGGTGATTTCGTCTCAATTCTCAGTAGCTAATGGGTCAAACCAACCTGAATATCTTAAATTATTCTGTCTACTACAATCTACGCAAGTGAGGTATGTGATTTTTTTTTATATATACAATATCTTCAATCCATGTAGCGAGCTTTGGGCCAGTGACTCCCAAACCAGTTGGTTTTAGGGCACTAGGTGTTAAGATACCCCTACGGACTTAATTACTCGGATCTCAAATGTTTTAATAATTAAACTAACTCAAGCTTTCCCGTTTGACGCGAACAATCTCTGCTTACTGAGGCAAGACGCCCGGTTACTAAGTATTAGCTTGGTTAGTTTATTTTTTTTTTTATTTTTTTTATAAATATTTCGCAAATAACAAAAATAAACTAAAAAAATGAAGATCAAGGAAGAAAATACCCAATTCGCGATGTCGAGCCCCAAATCCGAATGATTCACGTACTTATGGAGTATGTGTGAGTGATTTGGTGAGAGTTGGTGTTTAGTTGAAAGAAAAAATATGAAAGAAAGTGAGAGAAACCGAGGAAAAATGAGAGAAAAATGAAAGGGAAAATGGACGATGTGGAGATTTAATGTTTTTGATTGAGAGATTTGAAGGTGAAATCGAGTTTTGGGTGAAGGGAAATGAAGAAAATACGAAGATCACTAAAGAAGATGAAGAAATAGAAATGAAAAGAAGATGCAGCGGCCACTAGTTTAAGGCTTGATATCGCGGTCGCGTCGCGATGCACAGTTTGTTCCTGCGTCGCGACGCGTCACACTAAAGTTGAGGGTTCCGTGTTTAGGTCAGTGTGTCGTGACATGATGGGTTTTACATGTCGCGACATGGGATGTTTTTTTTTTTTTTTCGAAAAAATCGAGTCTTTCGACGAATAAATCCACTGGGACGTGTATCAAGAGTTAACTCCTTACTCTGCCGTCTTTACTGGATTGAATTTTTATCCACACGATTTTATCAAATTTTATTCTGTGATAATCTCGCTTTCACTGGTTTGCTTTGTCTAAAATACTCCGTCTATATTTTTCCCTGCAAAAATAACACATAAAATTAAAAACTCTACAACATGTATACACAAAACAAAAATTACAAAAAATTGCATGGGTTGCCTCCCTGCTAGCACTAAGTTTTTCATCTTCAGCTAGACGTGACTGAAATCCAGCTGTCAATGAGGTTTCAGCGTGGTTTTGGATGTCCGATTAAAGACAATCCTGTGAGCGTTGCTTTTGAAGGGTCTATTCCAACGGTAAAGTGGCAAAAAGAATTTTGTCTCATTGAGTGCTCGTGCCACCTTTTTAAACTTTTTCGCTCCAGTGATTCCTGAAAAGAAAGAAAGGAAATCAAGAGGTCTCGTATGGTGCTTGACTTTGAACGAAAATGCCATTCTGTCAAGCTTTTGGGCGGTGTCTCTGATATGTACTCCCCAAAACAGTGATGTTTCTCCTGATTTCACTGGATCTTCAATAAGGTCAGACACTTGCTCCTCTATCTGCTCTACTTCTTGTTCCACCTTTTCTTCACAGATGTATTTTAAAATTTCCATATTTAGTTCTTCATCTGTCATCTGTGAAATGCAAATAAGTGTCAACCTGATGATGTAAATATGTGTATGATTTTAGGTCTTCATCTTTGTGGTTGATATGACTGGCTCAGGTAGCTCTTCTTCAAACATCAGTGCAATGCATGCTCCAAGATCCTCATTTTGAGGATACAAAGTTTCATCCTCAATTTTTATTGGTGCATATAGCTCTACTTCTTATTCCTCGTCACAATCCGAATAATAAAAATCACATTGAGACTTTGCTAGTTTGGGTTCCTGAACTGATACGTCTGATTCTTGATACTGCTCAGCTTTTCCTCTGTTAATGTGTCATGGTGAAATGCTTGGTAATTGAAGGCTTCATCAGTGTCATTGGTTCCTTGAGATATGTAATTCATGTTTTCTGCTAATTGTCTAATTTGATCTATCATTCTCTGTATGGATTCTGCTTGACTCTGAAATTGTGCATCAAATTGATCTTCCTGTTCCTCGAGCCAATCTTTGAGCATGTGAATCAACTAATCTTCCTCTGATGGTTCTGGTTCTTGATGAAGATCGTAGGTGGATGGTGGATAAGATGGAAAATGTGGTTCAGTGAAATATGCTGGTTCTTCGTACCTTGAATGATTCTGATAATTCTTCCACCCTGAAAGGTATATTCATTGATTGCTCGGGTGGTTACCATCACATATTTCAAATCTCCCTATTACGTTCTGTTGAGCAAATGTAGTATTGCTTGGTTCTGACATCCAGTGAAAATTATTGGGCTGTACAACAGGCCTCAGAAAACCGGACCGCTGCTCCTTGATTTGGGGTGTATCTTCTTCTATTAAAGCTCGTAATCTTTCAATCGCCCAATAATGTTCCATTGTTCAACCACCTGAAAAATAAAAGAATTAAATAAAAATTAAAGATTTAAAGAAAGTTAGATACAAGTAAAATAGGTAGCTTCAAAATTAATAACTCAAGAAAAATAAGTCCCCGACAACGGCACCAAAAACTTGATCGGCGTGATATCATAGACGTAACGCAAGCGCTCGTATCGCTTAAGTAGTATAAAAATATCGATCCCACGAGGACTTAATTTCTACTATTGTTATTAATTATTGATATTATTTATTTACAGGTATCTAATTAAAGGGAGAAGGGAATGATTGTTTGATTGGTTGGTTGAATGTGGATTTGCTAAATGACTAAATAAATAAAAATACAAAAGAAAATACTAAGGAAAATAAACAAAAGAAACAAACATCTAGGGTTATGATTCCACACAATATTATTCTAATGATGAATTGATTTTCTTATACATGTGTAATAAATCAGTTTGCTAACCTGGAACACGAAGATATGCATAAGCCTCTGTCGATGGTCAGATGCAAATACCCAAATAACCCAATTAATCATATGTCTATGTTAACCAGATTACCTGAATTCATTAAGTTCAAGTTCCAATTATGGCTACCCACGCCCGACAGGTATATGTCTATCCCGTAAGGAAATTTATTAAGGGTTATCTATACTTAAGGGAGATCGTGAGCTATTGAATCTAAGGCTGAAACCTAAAATCTCTTTTTCAAGTTCATTTTAAGTTTACCACATCAATCTTATTAGTGATCAGGCAACAATAAACATTAAGCTTAAGATCCAATAAACAACTAAAATATTACCCATAATATAATTAAATCAAATATTAAGCATGTTAATATTGTGTGTCATCACTTCCCTAAAATAAAATGCTGGGGTTAGGGGATCCACATTTAACATTTCAAGAATTAATAATGCCAAACATATAAAACAAGCCATGTAGGCAGTAATCTAATTTAGTCCAATTACACCAGTCATATAACGGTAATCATCTATCACATAAAGACCATCCATATAGGCGGTAAAGTAATTTATATTTAAACCGACCATGTAGGCGGTATCATAGTTTCCCATTAATTAGTCCGATTATATTATAATTCGTATATTATAATTAAGTGAGATTGATCTAGTTAATCGTATTAAATGTTTCACCGTTCCCCCAACGAAATTTAACTAGAAAACATAAAAGAAAATAAAAATACTAAAACTGTTATTAC
Source organism: Zanthoxylum bungeanum (assembly GCA_019454045.1). Classification (NCBI taxonomy): domain Eukaryota; kingdom Viridiplantae; phylum Streptophyta; class Magnoliopsida; order Sapindales; family Rutaceae; genus Zanthoxylum; species Zanthoxylum bungeanum. Next base: position 32,774 of record SKCR01013040.1, read on the forward strand.
TAAAAATAAAAATACATAATTAAAATAATGAAAATAAATACAAATAAGATGCAAACCCTATATTCCTTAGAGAAACCTAAGGAAAGCATAGAAAATTGATAATGAAATCGAAATGAATTTATAGACAAAATTTCTTCTAGCACGTCGCGACGCGCAAGGGTCTATGGGTCGCGACGCCTGAGCTGGCAACACGGCAGACATAGTTTCTTCTAGAGGCGACACATGGCACGCGGTAAATATTCGGTCCACTGAGAAATTGACACGTGGCAACGAGGAAGGAGTTTGAATCACGAAGTCTGATGTGGCATGACATGTGGCAATGACGTGGCAACACGTGGCGTTGATGTGGAGACACGTGGCACGCGGTGAATGTGGTCCGTGGGGATGATGACATGTGGAATGCGTGGTGTCGGTAGCGTGTGATGGTGACACGTGGCCGACGCATATTAGCAGATTTGCTATGATGTTGACATATGGCCGGCACAAGTTAGCAGTATCCGGTGCACGTTACCGGTCGCGACGCAGAACTCCTGCGCGTCGCGACGCCCAAAAGACTATTTTGCCATTTTGTCCATTTTTCAATGTTTTGGCCCTGATTTGATTCCAGTGAGTCCTGAAATTTTATTTACCTATAAAATAACACAAAATACATCAAAACATTCATTAAACCCGAGAAACTAAAAAAATATTTGGTCAAAGAAGCGGTAAAATGTGATATATTTTCCGCTCATCATAGACTAATTCAAAATAATCATGCATAAAATGGCAGAATAACTGCGAAACTTGACCAATGTTGTGGCCAGCTTGGTAACAACTTAGACGATAGGACTGGTGAAAAATAATGGATGACCACATTGATATCTGACTTCAAGCAATGAAAGAAAACGTTCATGGACAAAAGGCGCAAGTACAAGAAGTTCTATAGCCCAAATAAATGAATCAATTTAAATGAGCATCCTCCAGAAGCGACACTTCTTTGACATGGGAAAACTGTTAGCCCAAGTACTCGAATAATTGGAAAGACAAGGTATATTGAAGTCGTTGGACCCATAACAGAAGTCGATGAGTAAACATGACAACTCGACCTACTATTATACATTTCATCAGGCCCATGTCCATAAGACTGAAAGATGTGCTATTCTCAAACATGAGATTCAAGACATGGTCGTTGGAGGCAAGATGCCTAATCCCGAGGGTTACCTCTCCCATGCTTGATTGTTGCATTACATTTGTCTTTTCTTGTTATGTAATGAATTAATGATGAAATAAAAAAATTTCTCGATATCTTTTTGTCTCTCGGTAAAAATGAGCATGTCTAAACATTGAAAGATGTTTTAATTTTTGAATCACTAGCAGAATGCTAAAACTTAAGCTTATAATTGCATTGCCTACTAAGAAAGAATTTATGATGGCGCAACTTGTGGAGAGGTCAAAACACTTGACATTCATTTGACTCATTTTCAAAATTAAGGCTGAAATGACACTAGGTTAAGGATATGACGCAAACAAAAGAAAAGGAAAAAGGAAAAAAATGAGATGAAAAAAGAAAAAAAGAAAAGAAAAAGGAAGGGTGAATCTCATGAAAACCTATTATTCTGTTTGGATTGTTTACTAACTAATAGTATCATGAACCACATGACTACTTTTGTGTCAAACGAAAACTCAAATATCGAATATGCAAAGCAATATGAGTTGGTAAAATTATTGAGTAACCAGAGGCTCGCATCACA